>OZ024888.1:24567917-24832917 GCA_964017195.1 Siderastrea radians | reverse complement strand
AACCTCGTCAATCTCATCGTAGAAAGGAGACTTTTTAAGATTACCACCGCTTTGTTTACGATTCCAGTCTGTCTTTTCCTTGTATTTGTCGATGCGATATTTTATCTTGTGCATACACTTATCCACTGTACGGTTTCCATCGAATCTCGCATTCAAATCATCCACAATTTTGGCCCACACTCTACAGCATTTTTACTTTCCAATTGGTCGTGGTTCTCCTTCCACAAATTAACAAGGTATCTCTCTTCGGCATGTGGAAATGTCTCATATTTTGTGTTTTTCCTCTTACCAGAAGTTTGCACCTTCACTGCTTTCTGCGGAACTCTCAGCGACTGCAACTCTGTTTCTTGAATTAATATTCTTCATCAAAGCTCCGGCACCTTCGACTTGTGGTTGACTTTGCTGAAGGTAGTAGTACTGTGGCTGTGGCTGTGGCTCTTCGCAGTAGAATTGAGATCCGTAATAGTTTACGTTGTAATATTGTTGATGTTCGGGAAAGAACGAATTTTGATTTTCTCCTCGTGGATCCATCTCGGAATGGCGGTAAATGGCAGTTTTGGCAGTAAACGGTTCACCCACATAATATCATTTTGCTTGATATCAATTACGATTACAATTACGAAATATGATGACCTGTTGAAGGGTATCTGTCAAGGAACAATAGATTTTCTCGCCTGACAAAAAATTGTAGGCCTCCAAAGCTAGTCAACGGCGTGTTTGAAGTTTGGTGGCACTTGCGAAAATGTTGGTGGGTCGCGAAAATCGTTTGTACTAAAAATGGTTTTGCGTTGACAGATTTTTTTGCAAAACAAACAAAATTTCGCATAGTGCAAACAGGCCCTAATACAGCACCATTATTAGTCTGTTGCCACTTTATCGTGTTACAAGAATTAGGTAAAATAAACTTAACCAACAGAATTCTTACCTAAATATCTTAACATAATAATATCAAAAGTGTGATACGTTTCCTATTGATCATGTCTTATGATCGTTATTGCAAATAGTTTTTTTTGTTTATTTTACTAATTCATTATTCGTTGCCTTTTTGTTGTAACATTTTGTGCTGTAATTAGCTTTTGTTAGTCACTCTCCCTTATTAGCTTTCTTTTCATGAAATGGCATTTGTCGATTGATTTGTGAAATTAATAAGTGTATTTACATTTGTGTGCAATGAACATTTGCCACATCAGATGTTCGGAGTCTCGAAATTGGATATTATATTGCACCCGTTGACAACTACCTACCTTTTTAATTTATAACGATTTTTCAGCCTTTCCACGCTCAAATGAATACTGAGATGTATGCCAATTAGATGGAAAAATGTTGCTGTGCCTGAAGTTAACATTAGAAATACTATTCAGGTAATACATTTATTTTAGTTTATGCTTTGGCGTGTTCAGTATTGTAACGTGATGAAACGTTTAGAAATTAAAAGAAAAATAATAATAAAGCATTCTTTTATACATTTATATATTCCTGTAATCAAGGATCATTAGGAAGGTACAGGTAGGTGAGGCAAACATTGTGTCAGGACTGGGGGATTATTGTGTCCAGGTACAGTGTAGTGCAACACTAATACTTTCTGTTGTTTCAACTTTCAGCTGAGATACATCTGAGCATATTTTGCAAAACATACCCTCAAACTTTCCGGGTCAAAGGTGGACACATCCGCCTCAACCCCCCCTGCGGCCGCCCAAACTTGAGGGGGGCTTGCCTCACCCGATATGCCAGTACACTGCCCAGGGACTGCCCTTTCTGACAGTAGGCATTGTAGGGGTCAAGATGCCAAAGTGAGGGAGGGGGGTAGGGTGGGGGAAAAATGGTCTCTTTTGCTGGGCACACTTGATTCTTATGACAAGTGCTTTGATAGTGCTTGAAAGACAAAAAGGTTTTTTTGTGTCTCTAGGTGAAAGGGCAAACTCAGGTGTACTCCCACAATAGACTGCAAACTGCGGAGCCACAAAGAGCAGCAGAGCTAGCCTTGGGGGTCAGAGATCTACAGGGGAGGGGAGGCAAGTAGATTGGGCTATAGGGCTCTTGCTGGTTAGCTGCAGGTATCTTTTGGCAAATTCAGTCATGATGGATCTGAGGTGACTATCAATACATATCCAATGGACACGCGAGGGCTCGTATTGAGGAAGACTACGTTGATCATTCCAGCACAGGCCTAGGTATGTGGTCTAAAATATACTGAATCATGTGTTAAGAGGCAATTATGGGGATGAGAATTAGTTCGAATAAAAAAAGAACGCTTTGAATTTGTTTCTGTATCAATACACTTGTGTTCCACTTGTCTTGAAAAAGTCCCCTAAAATACTCAGCTTCTAAAATTACGGACTGCGGAGCATTTGTTCACCTTGTTTGTTTTCTTTTCAAAAGCATTTTTGGCTAGTAGGAATGTAGTGGACATTGCAAACATTAACGAGTTAGAACCTTATCATCGATAGTTCTGTTGAAGGCCAGTGAGTAAAAGTAATAGGATACGGTGAAATTAATCTACTGAAAGTAGCAAATCCTTTGAAATACTAGGTGGCAAAAGTTTCCATGAAAAGAGGTTCAGTAGGCGCTTCTTCTGGAATTTTATGGTGGTGTTTGGCTGTTCCTATGAAAGTCACAACTGCGATTGTTGTAATTCCATAGGAAGTCCACTGTTGCAGGAGTGTTGTGGAGGGCCACTTGAAACACACATGGAGACGAGTTTTGATCAACCATGAAAGGTTTCAGATTTGGGTGCTGTCTGGAGTGGTTTATTGCCACCGCCCATGTCAGACCTCTGAAGATGCTTCCCCTGTAAGGGTCGATTTTAAAACAAAAGGAAAATAATGCTCTGTGTTCAAGCAATGTAACAGAATGGTATTGTCTGTACAGGAAAAGACAAGCAACATTTCGTAACATTGTAAAGAGCAAACTGTGCAACACTCTTTGGTTTGTTTGTTTTTTGTGTTTTCATTTAAGTCCAGTACTCACGCTACTTGGTTTCCTGCACTTTCCACCACCATCAATGTGCATGACTTCCCTTCTTGTTCATATGGTGCCTCTCTTGCCCCGTGATTACCTCTCCTGGCTCAACATCGCAACTCACAAAAGTACATACTCCTGCACCTCTGGCATCGCTGAGGACAGCATGTAACTATCAAAAAAGGAGAAATATAACTTTGTTTAGTGACTGAAATAAGGTAACATGTCGTGACCTGCGAACCGGGTAATTTGTTTTTTATGTCCACACCAATGTGGCAGCAAATTAACAATTTATTCCTAGAAAATAAAATCAAGAAAAGGAGAGAACGACTAAACAGTTCACCAAAATTCACCAATTCAGAGGGTTTATAGCCATGCTATGCTGGTCCTCTTCATTTACACTACTGAGATTCTCAAACCCATAGCCCTTTTTAGCATTCACATTGTGGCATCTTGGCACTATACAACAAACGATTTCCCCCTTTTTAGTATCACCAAAATATTTACCAAATATTCGTCTTCCCATAAATTGTTAGCTTTTTTATCCTGAGCCGAATAAAACGTAAATTAATGCCAAACATTCATCAGCCCGAGAAAAGGTAAACGGTTGTTTAACAGTAAATGCCCGCAAATGCCCACATGGTAAAGTGGGCATAAAAAGAAAAATTATAAAAAATCTTGGTCTCATAATTCTTGTATCATGTTTCATCCTAGTTAGGGTTAGTCATGATGTAGTAAGGAGACACGCTCGCAGAAATATTGTTTTTAAACAAAGAAAAACCAGAGACCAACAGAACTACACTGTAAATATAGTGCCTCAGTCAAATGAATTCAACATTATCCAACATTGTCGAATATAGCAATCAACATCATTTAATGCTCTGAAGGTGTTTACTTCGTCGAATTTTGAATGGTGTTGACTGGCAACATTGAGTCCGTTTAGCCAGGGCCTCAAAACGGGCATGGCTCTGTTTTGGGAAAAATTGTGCCCTTGTGCACGCCTGGTCTTTTGGAAGGTTTGAGGGACAGTTTTCCAACGTTGAGCTGTCACTCAGTCAACATATAAGCACTTTTGAACTTACCTCAATTGGGGGCTGTGGCAGAGGATTAAGTGCTATGTATCTTGCAATTCTTTCCGCACGATTCGCCTCCCAAAGTCTAACCCTGGGGGCTCTCTTCAGGTGCATTGCAGTTTTATCCCAAAATATCCTCTGATTTGGTGCATTGATTTTGATTTTACTCATCTCAATTGCTCATGCCCTAGAATTGCTTTCTTGAATTGCTGCTGTTAATCATAAAACAAATTAAGCCAGCCGTATTTGCTGGTCGTTGTGCTTTTATTCGTTCAAGAATCTCACCACCAGAAAAAAAACGATTGTAAAAACAATATATTCTGTATCAAATAAACGTTTTTTGAAAGAACCTAAGCTCTCGAAGGTACAGTTCACTTACCCTGTTAAAACTATTTCTTTTCATTAGAGCCCTGGTTTGCCCAGAGACACTATTGATGTCCGTCCAGAGGGAAACCATTCTTTTGTATTCTCATAGAGTTCCTCAGTAGCCAAGAAGTTGTTTTCTGAGGGGAGCAATGATTGGTTAATAAACTTGTCCAAAAGGGGGCATTTAGCCTGCCGCTTGTGCTTCATCATGATATGTCGCACGTTTACATTTGACAAAGTTTTGCATCTCAGGTGAAACTTTCACTCGCAAGTTGCTTTGACACCAATACCATTCGTGAACACCAAGCTGATTGGCTGGCTAGCCATTTTACCAGCATGCATGGGAATGAAAATTATGGTCAGTTTACGTCGATAAGCAGTATCTACTAGCATCAAGTATTTCGGGCTTTCGTATAGGACATTCGACCACAAGTGTACTGTTGCATATAATTTGGGGACAACATCATGCGGGCAATTGAAAAGGGTGAGGTAACTATGATGGTTATAGCTGATTATTCCAAAGTGTTTGACACTGTCAAATTTAAGGCCATACTGACAAAGATGCATAAGATGGGCTTCTCTTCAAAATTTCTCCTTTGGATTCTTAACTACTTATCAGACTGTTACCAGTTTGTCCAAGTAGATGACCGATCACCTGAACTTGCCTGTGTACAATTTGGGGTACCACAGAGATCGATTTTGGATCCGGTAATATTTAATCTTTACGTAACAGATCTCGTAACCACCTGCAGTGCCCATGCTACCAATACGCAGATGACACAACGTTCTTCTTGCATACAAAACAACTGAAATTAGTAGCTGTGCTGTCTCTCCACTTGGAAGTTACTTGGCTGATTCTAACCTTGCACTGAATGAATCAAAGACTTAATGGATAGTAATATCTACAAGGCAGGTGTTGCAAGTGCATCGATTACATGATACACAGATAGAGCTCACTTGTAACAATGTCAAACTAGAATGAGTATCATCTACAAAGTTACTAGGTATCCAATTTGAAGAGCATCTGTCGTGGAACAACCACATAAGCACACTTTTGACCTTGTGCTATGGAGCACTATCTGTATTGAAGAAGCTATGTAAACTCGCCCCCTTTAATGTGTGCAAATTATCAGTATAAACTCTCATACTATCAAAACTGGACTATTCATGTGTTGTATTTCATCCACTTTCTCTATCAGTTAAAATGCTTGCAACAGGTCCAGAATGTATGTGCGGGGTTTGTCAGCGGTTGCTATGGACAGGAAGAGGATTGCCTAAAGCTTGGATGGCTGCCCATTATAGATCGGAGTAAACTTCATCTCCTTAAAGCTACTTTTAAAGCTTTGTATTTTTAACACTGGCCAGACGATATGCGATTGGAAAAGTATACCCCACTAGAACTCTCAGATCGTCAAATGAAACAAAGCCAACATTATCATTTAATCATTTCTATAAACTGATTGTAATTTTCCCTTTTTCTACTGTATAGTTAAATGTATACTTAGTTGTAGTTATTGTTTAAGTATAGGTATGGTGATGGAAGAGCCACCTCGTGGAATTATCATTTTCATTATAAGCTCAAAATTGTACCTTCGGTATCAAATTTTTTCTCCACATTCTACTGTACGTCGGCATCGAAATTTCCTTAACACCTGCATCACGCATGTTCTCTGCATAATTATGGTAGATTTCTGTCTTTGTCATACAGGTTGGCAGACAAAACCTGTCCAAAACCTGTCTTCATTTGGAATGCGATCGGTACTGTCTTCAAGGTATTCTGCAAACACAAACCAAAAGATGAATGGAGAAGGGTGCTCATTGAAAAATTCTCGTAACGTCGTTTTGTGTTAAAAGGAGAAAGTCCAAATGCAGAACTTCAAGCCACGCCTCAGCCTTTAGTGTACTCGGTTTTGTCATAAGTCTTCCTTTCTTAGCGCCTTCAGGAGAAAGTGTGCCCTCGCATTTAAAATCTTGTTGTAACGGATGAAACCTGAATTGGCAGAGGAGCAAACAATAATCACTTCATTAAATGAAAAAACTGTGAAAAAATTTTCAAGTCAACCAAGCAAATGGGTAATATAACCAAGGCTTTGCCATTATTCCATCACCATTGTTGAGCTGAACTGATAATATGTGAAAAGAAAGGGGAGACCCCAGTGCTATCATTGTGGTAAAAGAGTTACTCTTCTGGTCTTGTCTTGTGATCAGTTTCACTTACGTTATTGGTGAAAATGTTGTAGGCTTTCATCCATGCTGTTCGGCAGACATTCTTGGAATTAACCAAAAATTTGTTCTGTCTCTTTCCATTATAATAATGCTGGTTATTGAGGTAGAAATTCAGAACAAAATGCCTTTGGCCTTCATCTGAGAGTTCACAGTACTGTTTTCGGCTTTTAACAACATCTTGTCTTGTAAGGATCTGTTTGATGCAGTCAGCCTTGCAGCATTTTGCCTTAATGCACTTGTCAATGGATGTAATCGATAGTGCCTTCTCCTTTAGTTTCGAATTGGTTATGCTTGCCTGCAAGGAAATACATACCTGTCTGTATTCAGTTTTCCGGACTCATTGAGCTGACAAATGAGTCTGGAAGACTGGAAATGGTGGTGTACGTGAAACCAACAGACAGTCATCAATATTTGTATTCCAGTTCCTGCCATCAAAGTGCGTGCAAGAAGAGCATACCATATGTTCAGGCAATGCGGTTGAAAAGGATCTGTTCAAAATCATGTTCTTTCGAAAGAAGAGTGGCGTATCTGTGTAAATATTTAGTGGAGAGGTGTTATGAAAGGAACTTTGTTCAGAGACAGATAAACAGGGCTACAGAGGTTTTGGGGCAAGATGCACTGGGGATGGAGGGTTTGGAATGGAGAGAACATACTAAAAAGTTCCATTCCTTTTGATGAACCGTCCTGGACTATCAAACATCAGCCAGATGTTGAGGGAGCTACATCCAATTCTGTTTGAGTGTTTGAGTGCGTCTCAATAGCGTTGGGAAATGCAAAGAGAGATGATCTGCTGTACTCCTTTCCATTCTTGTTTCTTGCCTTGGCGTAGAAGCATCTAAGGGTTTCATTCAGCTCAACATGTGTCATTTGTGCGATAGCACAGAAGAAAAGTCTGCTAATTGTTGTTTAGCACCTATTTACCTTTTGTATAAAGCATTTTTCATTCACATGGAAGGCTGAAATGTACTGAATGGGTTTTTTTTTTATCTTCAATAGTTTTGATAACCCACTTTGTGTTCCTCTTGGTGTCTTTCTGGCTTCGGCACCAGCTAAGATATTCTGAAGCTCGTCGTTCCCTAACAATATGAAACGAGGCAATTCTTGCGGCTTTTGTTCAACTTTCTCAGCCTCCATTACAAGTTCCTCGTCTTGTATGTCCTCTTTAATGTCCAAATTTAAACTTGGTAGTTCTTCGTTGACATTTTTCCAGCACTGAAGATACTTGCAAACTTTTTCTTGAATTGTGTCATTTTCATTGTCTGTACTCTTACTGACAATAGCTCTAAGCCAATCAGCATGTGAGAATTTGCACAGTTATTGTAAGATTTATTATATATTTTATAATTAACATGGTATCATTTGTAAGGACAAATGTAGAGAAAATATTGTATTCGTCATGGGTAGTCAATATCCTCCACCCTTTCTGTCCCCTTTTTGGAAGAATGCTTAAAAGTTGAGTTGAGGACAACAGACTATATTAATATTTCTGCCACAAATGCCCTTGGTAATAAAACATTTCCGTGGTTTCACTGAATATTTGAATAGTACTATTACAGTGGGCAATTTAGTTTTATTATCTCAGTGATCTCTTGATCAGTTTTGATAATAAGTTGAGATGTTCAAAATCCAATGCACGCAAATGTTGAGTTGACAACCGTTTATTAAGCAATAATTCTCCTTTTCTGTACAAACAACACCATTATTTTTAAATAATGTACTCACATATAATATATTGTATACCAAGACCTCGTTTATAGTTTGTTTCAAAATGGGAAAGACCATTTACAAGATCTTCAAAAACTCATTAATAATTCATAAGTCATTGACCTATCAAATGATTGATAATATGTCACGTGCATTGACTTTATATTGATAAAAACCTCTTCCTTATTAGTATGCGGTGTTTTATCAGATATAAAGTCACTGCACGTGATTTATTAATATTATCAACACATCAACTGAAACAACAAATGGTGGGTGAATATTTAATGTTGTTTAATTTACACACACAGTAAATTTACTTTTGTACAAAATTAATAGTACAGTTGTTAAATACAGATCCAGAAAAATTCTGTATTACATTACTACCGTAATCTGGTAAAGGCATATTAGACAATGCATCATCTGAAATTTCGAAATTTAGATCAGCTGGCAGAAGCGACTCCATGTCGTTTCCCATAACCTCTGCGTTTGACGCTTTGCCCGTAGTCTCCAAATTTTCAGGGGGGCCTAAAATATTACTAACCTGGTGCTGTTGACTTTGGGGTAGCACTTTCTAATAATTTCCTCTCTTCCTCGGCATTTTTAGGCTTCTGAAAAGCCCTGGAAGAGGATGCCATGTCCTCTTCGTTCAGTTCAAAACACGTGTGAGATTTGATTTTCTTGCATATTAATTTTCGACGTAATATTGTTTCGTATGCTAATTTCCAACGTCCACAAAAGCATCGATGTTATGAACTCTGTTGGGACACACTTATCTAGGAATATCTTTGAAGCCGTTCAATAAATTCGCAGTTCGTGCTCGTTTATTAAACATTACACAATTCGAAACAGTACAGTATAATTTCAAACAATATACTTCGACCTCAACAGTTGCATCAGGCAACAGCTGCATCATGCATTTTTTTGTTCATAAAAAGAAAAAATAAATAGCGCATACACTGTATCATGCCACTGTGTTTTGATGCAACAAAAGTTCTTGCAGCCATAAAAACCCTATTCTTCTGATGAAACTATTTGAGTAAACCAAATTGTCATAAGCAGACAGATAGAATGTGTTGGTTGTTCCAAGTAGAGTCAGATGATCTCAATTGAGTCAAACGTCGAAATTATCATGAACTTAATTCGCTCAATTTAATTCGTCTTATTGGAAGTTTGACGTCTGGCCTAGCCCTTTGTTTCCCTGAACATGCCTGACCAAAGAGTTCATAGTTTTGAAAAGGCGTTAGTGGTTGATGTAAAGGGCAATTTGGCCTGTGTGGGTCCCGCTTGGGCTTTTTTGGGCGTGGAGGTCGAGAGTTGGTGAGAATATTATACGTGCTCCTCATTGATTGCCATGAGTGGGACTGTTAAGTGAGTAGTATCTGGGATATTTTAACTGACTTAACTCATCTCTTGTATTTTGACTTGCCCTACGGGCTTGCCAAAATACAGCAAGGGTCATAGAAGTATTCTGCAATACTATCCACTTAACCATCTAATGAGATACATTTATTAATGGAGTTCCAATGTGTCATAGTTCCAATCTATGAATGTGTATTAGATTCCCCCAGGCCTGTGTACAATAGTAAATGCATGCGTGGGGCCTCTAATTTCAATTAGCCACTCTAAAGAGGTATCGAGGAGGTAGTCTGTTGCTGGCTTCTTCAATGGACTCTTGAAGCAATATTTGCACTAGGCAGGTATTCATGTTTTCTCTCTGTTCATTTTGAAGTGTGTAGTGCAAGAATTTGAGAAACATCAACTTCGCCGATGTTGAAACCTTTTTGTTCGGCTTTCGTCTTGAAAATCTCCCCAAGTTCTGTAATTGAATAATCCAGAAAGACAAATTTTTGATAAATAAGTGATCATAATCCTGGGCGTACATTAAAAAATTTTGCATTTGTTTAGGGTAACGTGCAAAAATCATGGTAGGGTTACCCTGCTCCACCACGGCCACGAGTTCTTCAGTAGTTTCACGATTGAAACCTTTCCTGGCGCTGGGGAATAACCTGTACACCTTGTTGATAGACAGAACTCCACCACAGGCTTCCATGATCTTGGTCTTGGTTTTTTCAGTTGTCGAACCAAGGAACCAACTAGATCAGATCTTTGCACCTCAATCATGTGGTTTTTCTAGTGTTTTTATTATATTGAAGAGACGCTCTAAAAGAAAATGAGAGAAAATGCCATAAATGAAAGCTTGCAATTCCTGAAGGGCTATCAAATTCTCTATATCACATGAAAAGAGTTTACAAAATATGTTTTCATTCAATGCATGGTCTGCACTGCAGCCAATTACTGTTGGCACTTTAGGATCATATTGTGACTATAGACGATCAGTTCCTTTCTTCATAATCAAACTGTTACGTGACTCAACATTTGCTACTGAGTGTTACTAATGACGCCAGTACCTGCATCATGTCTCACAAATTTAATCTTCCCAGTGCCTGGACTCCTGGCAAACACCAGATGAAGGGGAGTGTCTTCAGGGATTTTTTGGCCCAGGAGTCTCCTGTCATTCTGCAACTGGGTACATGTGAACCTGAGAAATTGCTCGTTCAAGTTGTCAAGGCCAATGAAACTGTGCATGGCTTTCTCCATCTGATGCAAACCTGCCTGATGTTGTACTTTATAGAACAATAATAGTTTAATACATTTAACTGGGATGTAGGGTATAAAACCAGAATAAACAAAGGACTTAATCGAAAGTTAACTGAAATCAAAGATGAAAGCACGAGGCCATAGGCCAAGGTCCTGTTCAGACTTGGTGCCCATGCCTGGTGCCTCGTAAACACAAATTTGCGTGCAAAAACAAATCCCTCTGTCATCTTTAAAACACCCGAATCTACTTTTGCAATCTCTTAAGAGCTTCAAAAATGATTTTGGTAGAAAGTGCATCGTTCTTTGTGTTTGAAATAATTTAATTTTGAAAGTATACATTTCTCATCAGGGAAAGTACTTTGTGATTTAAATTATTTTTCACCATGTGGTAAACCTTCAAATCGATTCAGCTTCTGGCTGTTGAACTAAGAAAAGATGTTCTCAGGATTGCTGCAAAAATTTCTTTGGGCAAATGATTGAGAGCGACACGAGAGCTTTTCAAAGTTCGTTAAAATGCAGGTTTCTTGACCCTTCCTGGCAACATTCCATTCGCCAGTCACGCACATATTTTAATGTGTTTTTCGACCCTTATGAGATTGAAAACGTCAAACAGAAAAACACTTCGAAACGCTCTAACCTCATTTGCTGTAGAGGACAGGTCCAGAGACCATTTTGGTGTGATTCTCTTGCCGTTCGTCGTATTTTGGTCCTGCTGATGACGTCCAATGAACCGAATGAACACCGCCAACTGGGTCAACTTACTTGTAAACGGTCGAACAGCTTGACGACACCATCTTCTCTTGTAAAGCGTTCGACGTCTTTCTGCACTACGGCATCTTACTCAGTGGTTCAGTTGATGTAATACGAGTGTTGCTCAGTTTTCAGTGCACAAAAGCATTATCAGATTTGACTCTAAATTGGGACCAAACGTGGATGGCACCACGTGCGTATTTGGTTTGTCACGCAATGCGTATCAAAGGCATTTTAGGGGGTAGGGGAAGGGCAAAACCTTTGAGGTGAAGTAAAATAACATACAGTGTTGGCGTTGTCTTTCTTACTTATCACCAGTGTTGTTACAACCATTAAAAATTGGCTACCCTAGTAGTCTGAAACGCAATTCCAACTGTTGTACAAGCTTACAGCTGAGTTGTGCAACAGAAGTGGCACTATTATTAACTAGACCCAACTTTAATACGGGGAAACCTATAACTACAAGGGGCTCCCTTTTGTTAATTGACGAGCGGGTATTCTACCTATGATCATTGGTGTCAGTCTGGTGATTCTCAGCTGGCACAGGACAGGCACAAGGCACAGTTATATCACGAGTGAAAGTCAGCTCGCTGTTAAAGGAGTGGATGGAGTTTTGGACAGGAAGGGTTCTCTCTTCATAACAAATGGGTGTGATCGAAGTTTTTAACTGTGCTCTCTTGTCAGTTGTTTGACGTAGTCGACATTAGTGTATCCTGACTAATGAGTGGGGCTTCTAACAGCAGGCCAGTGCTGTTTGAAGACTGTGAAATATGGCACGTAACCATGGTAACAAAAAATGAGGTTCTGTTCCTGAATTTCTGTTTACGAATCTTACTGAGACAGGTTCCCAGTCAGCGAGATCTCTCACAGCAGCTAGCATACTTATCATAATGGATATGAGGATATCATAACACAAATACGTCACGCATCTTGCCCTTAAACGTCTGTTACCTCTTTCATGTTCTACATACACCTTAAGGAGGACGAAGAGAAGAGTGAGGCTTCCATCGATAACCTGGCTAATATTCGGATAGACCACAAGCGAATATAAAACTCATGTGATCCAACTTTTACAAGCGAACCAGTCTCGCCTGAGATAACTTCAGATCCCTTTTTCCCCAGTCCTCTTTCACTTTTTGGCCACTCCCTTTTCCTTACCATGACCCGGGACGCGGCCCCTTGTGCTGCAGCTTCTGCTCGACACTATTCCAAGTTTTGCACGATGGCTGGGACATATCATCATTGTATTCAAGCGTTCGTTGTAAAAACTGACTTTTAACTTGTGGTATCAGGCCCGTACCAAGGCTAAAATAAATGCTGCGAGCAAATTGGCCTAGTCAAAGCCCCCCCCCCCTTCAAAATACACACTCACATAGATACTAACTCTGTTCACAACAAAACTGAATGCAAGGCTGGCACTACGGCGAAGGGCTGATTTATTTAAAGGGACAGGTTCACGGCTCGGCGCATGTGCATTAATCAAATTACTTTTTCCGATTTATTAGTAATTCTATCGGTTAATAATCCCACTCACATGTATCTCAGCGTTCACGTACTTTAGTAAGCCCAAGTAGAACGGCGGAGGACTAAATTCGCTGAAAATATTAGTGGATTGCACCAACACTGCCAACGTTGAATTTATTGTTGACCCGAAGGTTTTATTCCATGGTTGATGAATTTACCGCTATTTGCACACGCTTTAGTCAAATGGCTGCCAGGGGCGCGTGCAGATAGCTGAGAAATCATTAAACGCGAAACTTTGGTAAGAAAATTTCACACCCGAGCAATCTACTTGCTTCTGGTTGGTTCTTTAACAATGTCATGAAATAATATTGCTTGCGTACTCACTACAGCGTACACAGGCGAAAAACAAAACAGCAATTAGATTCATGAGCATGCGCTAAACCGTGAACCCTTCCCTTTAAGGCCAATATTTCGGCTAACAAAATTAGCATTCCTCAAGGCCAGAGCTATACAGAAGGAAAATGCTATAACGGCTCCAAAAATTGGAATTTAAAAATACATAAATGGTTAAGGATTATATATATATAATACTATTTATGCTCTATGTTATTGCATATGCTCGCAATTCATTTACTATACAATGCAGTGGCTGCACGAGGTTTGCTGGGAAGAACTGACAAAAACATCATTTGCCATTTTTTGGCCACCGAGGTGGCCGTTTATTTTTATAACAATTAACTTTTACTCTGAGAAACATTAAACAATCAAAATCATTCCCAGCAAAGGTGGGGGAGTACCCGCCAAAGCCCTGGACGCACATGCGAGGCAGGGCACCCCCACCCGAAGCCACTGCACTGTCTGAAGTAATCAGCATTGGCATTCGTTCAATTCTACTGCAACAAAACATTGACCACTTGGGCCTCCACCTTATGTTAAAAGTTCAGCACTCTTAATTAAGTGTCCAATGTTCATATTTCAACTGCTAACATCTGTTCCCAATACTGGGTAAAATGTATATTATTAAAGTAACAACACAAATCAGTCTCTGTCGGATCACCACAAAGCTACTTCCCAAAACGTATTATGCAAAACAGTAATATGTATATTATCGTACGTAATTAATTTGGTGAGCTCTAACCTTGGCCCATGCTCAAAGGTTAAGACTCTGACCTCTGACCTTACTTATTGCTGAAACCTTTGGCCCCTGCTTAAAAGGTCCCACTCTGAGTTACCTAACACATTCTGAAATCCACAATCTCTTGACCTTTGGCCCCTGCACAAACGGTCAACAGATTTAGAAGTAGTCCCCTTCACTAAAAAGGCAGATTCATAAGCTTTTAGATTGAACCCTTGGCCCCTGCTCAGAGGGTCAAAATCAGTACCCTAGAAACATCACTGCAAAATCAGTACCGTACTGAAGGCGTTAACTTGTTACTGCTACTTGCTATATTGATAAGGGTGCACTCACACTTGGCCCTTGCTCAAAATATGCTGAACGCTATGCGTGCAAAGTCACGACTCCGTCCCTAGGGTTGGCATACAAATGTATTTGAGAAATGCATTGGAATTCCATCTACCAAATGCTCTTATCTGAGAGTCAGACATTCCCTTTTGCTGCAGCCCATGAGGCTGCACCTATGCGAAAACTGTGTTTTGTATCTATCTTCATCAAGGTTACAATATTGTAAATATTAGTAAAAGAGACGTAACAGTTTCGCTGGTAACACACAGAAGACAAGTGATTACATGCTGTTATAATGCGCTCCAATATTGGCAATGTAATTGGGAGTCTAGTGTGTTGTGAAGGATATAGCTTGCTATATCCACGCAGAGCTAGTTTCACCATTTCATTTTTTGTGGGGTCTGGCCAACCTGCTAACCGATGAGGATAACTCACAGCCGAAACATATGTCATCACCGTAGACCCTGCATATTTTTTCTCTGCCAAATAAGCTAGAAAAAGTGCTAATATGTCATTGACAGAGGAAAAATAGGAGTTGTTGCTGGTAATCTCTCTCTTTTAAACTGAAGTAAAATTTCCCAAGGCCATCCATACGTATGCAGAGAAGCGGTATTGAGGCTAACTTCAAGCAAGCGTCTTAGGGTATCTCCCAAATCTCCGGCCTCAGATGTTCGGGTAGGGGGGTAGGGACCCGATCCATCCCTTGAGACAAGCTCTTGAATTTGTCGACCTGCAACCGAGACAAACTATCAGCTAGCCCGTTCTTAATGCCTGGTATGTGTTTTGCCCTGAATAGGATATTATTCTGCAAACATATTAACACCATCTTTCTAATCAAGGATAGCAAGTATGTGTCCCTTGATGTCTGCTTATTAATAACATGAACAACACTCTCGTTGTCTGTCATAAATAAAACCCTCTTGTTCCTTAGAGTGTGACACCACATGCTTAAACCGACAACTATTGGAAAAAACTCGAGAAAAGAAATATCACGGTTGGTCTTCCAGTCATTTGGCCATTCCCCATATGCCCAGTTGCGCCCAAAGACTATGCCTTAACCTTGAGATTTAGCCGCATCAGTATAAAATCGTAGCTGACATGAAGTTGCCCAAGCTTCCTCTAAGAAAAATGATTTTCCATTAAAGGATTGGAAAAAGATTTCCCATATGTGCAAATCCTGCTGTATTTCTTTCGTAAGACAAATGTAATGATGGGGGTTCTTTCTCCCAATTGTCAAGTTGATCATTCGACGCAGAAAAACTCTACCGGGAACAATAACCAACATGCAAAATTCAACGAACCAATCAGGGATTGCAGATCCCGAAGGGTGATCTTATTGCAACCCCGAGCGTTCTTAATACCTTCAATGCATTTGTCTACCTTTTCTTGAGGAAGCCTGGCTTCGTACTGAAGGCAATCCAATTCAATGCCTGCAAATGTGAGTACTGGAGAAGGACCCTCTGTTTTTTCCGGAGCCATGGGAACTCCTGGCAATCTGAAGTGGACTCTCCAATTATAAGGAAATCGTCTAAAATGTGCAAAATGTGTGGAATACCGAGCTTCTTGCGAGCTATCCACTCCATTGCTGTGCTTAAACTTTCAAAAGTTTTAGATGAGCTAGAACAACCCATGGGAAGACAACGATCATAATACCATTGCTCTCTCCATTGTAAACCCAATAAGGGGTAGTCAGAAGGGTGTACTGGTATTCTAAATGCACTCCTCACATCAGTCTTGACACAGCCCCGTCCTGAGAATTTTATGAAGTTGATGGCATCATCTACTGTCGCATATTTAACCGTTGAAAATTCTGATGGAATAAATGTATTGATTGAATTTCTGTAAGAAAAGGATAAATGATGGATCATTCGAAATTCTCCAGTGGCTTTCTTTGGTATTACTCCCAGAGGTGATACCTGTAAGTTACTGAAAGGTGGATAACTAAAGGGCCCTAGTATACGGCCACATTGCCTTTCCTTAATCAACTTGCTGTCCACCACTTCTGGGCGTTGCATTGCAGAAATCACATTTTTAGCACCTGAGGCCTTAGAGGGGCCCTGAAAATGTAATCTAAATCCAACAGTGAAACCATCGATCAAATTTTTTCGAAATTGGTCCTCAAAACCGGTAAGATAAAAGGCTAGCCTGTTAACCTTGACTGGTGTGGGTAGCCAAGTGGGTGGAGCTGTTGCTGGCTGACAACCCTGGTTTTGAAATTGGCCGCTGTCCCGCTCATTTCTGGTTTTGCTGGCAGTGGGAAAGGGGGTGATTAAGGCCGCATTTAGAGCACTGGTGTTTGAATTCACACCCTGTGCAGGTGCCCCCCCTGAGGAAAGTGCAGCAAAACCCCCTTGGAAAAAACGATCCACTTTGTTTTGTTGTTGACTTGGCAGGGAAAGGCTGTTTGACTTTGGGGACACTGGCCCTCAGCCACAGCTCACTATGGATTTGATCCCATGGAATGAGTTCACTTTGGCGTAACATGCAAAAACTTTCATCGTAAAATTTCCAATTCGCACCCCGCTGAGCAAGGTCTCTTACTATGGCACCATATTTCATCAGTTGGGCTGTTTCTGAAGGGAAACGCTCGCAATACACCGCTACAAATGCCTGGAAAGCAACCGTCCATTGATCAATAGTGTGAGCTGGCTGTTTTTTAACATGTGGTACCAAGGAAAGGGTAGGTTGTCTCCTCCCTGTCCATTTTGTACCTTGAAAGTGTAGTGATCCTCGCTGTTAGAGCTGTGGTGAAAGATAACAGCAAAATCTACATACTCATTACCCCAAATCTGCTTTTTTAACTTTTTCTGACACTCTGTGTGTCAAAGGTACAACTACAGAAACAAACGAGTTCTTACTTATGGGAGTCTGCCTGGGTCCTTCAACCAGGTTGGACGTCACCTGCTGTATCGCTGATTCCACTGGCTTTTGGGTCCTCGAAACTCCAACTTGTGGATGGCTGTCTGTGTTAATGGCCTGCGTGCCTCCGGGACAAACTGTATTTCTGGCTGGCTCGGTGTTTGGGGGTTTGTCACACTGATTCCAGCATCTTGCAAACTCTTTTGCACGGCAGCTGCGATGTCTTTTCCCAGGTTTTCCAAACAGTCAGTGTTTACACTTCGCCCTACTTGTGCTGGGGGTTGATTCATACCAATTGTACCTTGTTGAACCTCTCCAGCAGCTGGGTGAACAGTTAAATGGCTCGGGTGAGGATTATATTCCGCCACACGTCTCCTGCTGGCCGCTCTGGTTGCATAGCTAGTAGCTCTCCTTCTTGGTGGCATACTGTTAACAGATGTTAAAAAATTTTTATGTAGTACCATCATGTTCCAATATCTAGCCACTCCAAAGCCTGTTCAGACCCTGGTGATATTACCATGTATGTCTACATTAGACTTTCCCAAGTCTGCCTAAAGTTTTCATTCTCCCAGCGGCACTGTAATTGCATGATTGGCTCGAGGCAAGCAGCCCCTGCCGAAAAGTTATCATACCAGAAACCGCACACTTGTACCTGCATAAGGGGTGTCAGGTACGCCTATTTTATTGGGGACATAGCGCCCGCTTAAATTCTCCCCGTACTATTGATATTGAGGAACATAGACAATAATATTCTGAGACACTGTCTCATGGTACACAATACCACGGGAGATAAAGGGGTAACACAGTACCCTGACATAAACAATAACATTCTGAGACCCAGTCTCACGGTACACAGTACCACGGGAAATAAAGGGTAATGCAGTACCCTGGCATAAACAATAGCATTCTGAGACACAGTCTCACGGTACACAGTACCACGGGAGATAAAGGGTACACTTTACCGTAAATAACTATAATATTAACAATACAAGACATAATCTTGTGGTACACATGCACAGTACTAAGGCCATGGCCATAATAATTTCAAAAATATTAATCACATTTCATTTATAACAGAAGGTAAGAGTATCTTAAACATATACATTAAATCTAGCTTAGTTTGCCCCAAATTAACAAGCATTGAATAACAGCTGAGATCTGCTGTGAAATACGAGCCCTAATAACTTAACTTTAGGTTCATGCCCATCTCTCTTTCAGTTCAGGGCGAATAAAATGGATCCTCGGTAACTTCTATACAGCGCCCGATGGCCTTCGCATTCAAATAAATCCCATCCCGGGTAAAAATGTTTTGCGAAGGATTACATAAGCCACGGTGAATCCAGAACTTTGCCCCATGAATGCCTTTGACAGCTTCCTTTAGTAAACCATTTAATTGCCAAACCCTTTCGTTGTATTCCGTAAATGGTTGTTTTTTCTGGGGTAAAACTTGGCACAAAACTAAACATCGAAGCTTCAAATCCTTTATAAGAATCTCAACCAGCGCGATGATCGACAATGCGACTGTGTCAGGGTCAGATTTTTTTCTTTTTTTTAATGTTATTTATTAAAGAACACACAAAAAAAATTACAATACAATAGATAAGCAATTACAAGAGTACTATACACATCTTTACAAATAAAACCAGTAGATAAAAAATCAACAGACGTATAAAGCAATTACATTAAATAAAAAAAAATTGACAAATAAAAACATCCAAATAAATAACTATATAAACTGCAAAGCGGGTCAAAGGTCTCTCAAATATCGACATCTCCAATAAACTTGCTGCGGATCAGAGGTTCCCATTTAATCTTGAAATGCTTTAGATTACCATTTCTCGTAGCAATATCTTTCTCAATCCTTGCTTTTTCACGTAATTCTGTTTCAAACACAGGGAAGTATAGAGGCGTATCGTCTAGACTGCATCGGTATATGTAGAACTTGGCAACTAAAGGCCAAATTGAGTAGCGTGCAGAACCTTGAGTTATCTATCACACCATATAACACCATAGTAGGTGTAAGGTTCAGTACAATATGGGTATTTTTGCGCCACCATTCCCGAAAATCATCCCAAAAAGCCACTGTATGCAGACAGTGGACAAGCAAATGCAAAAGTGTTTCTGCTTTGTCTTTGCAGTGAAAACATTTGTCATCCTGTAAAATATTTGCTTTGAAAAGCTTGTCCTTTGTGAACACTGTGTTATGAATAATTTTAAACTGAAACATGCACAATTTAATTTCCTTTGTTATACTCCATGGTAGAAGATATACTTTTGATAAGTTATCTTTAGATACACCTGAATTAAGAATTTTTTGCTTGGCTGAAGGAGGCACAAATTTACCATCTGCGATAACATGCAGCAGATCTGCAGTGGTTAAGTTCGAGTTGTTAGTACGCCAATTTGAAATTAATTCTAAAACGCCATGGGATTCTTTGGAGATAGCATTCCAATTTTGACGGATTGAATTACATAGATCGTAGTATGTTGTAAAACAAGCTTTAACATCAAACGTACGACAAAAAACGTCAAAAGGGAGAAATTTACCGTTATCACTTATTAGATCTTTAATTTTGTAGATTCCTTTGTGGTACCACGCTGGAAAAAATAGGGTTGTATTGTTGATTTTAATGTGTCTGTTGTTCCAGATGAATGTTTCGTTTGGATTAAGATCAGCCTTGCCCGCCAAGCATGTAACCTCCTCCCAATATTTAAGCACTCTCGTAAAAAAGCGGTACATTTTTCACATTGAGATCCTTGACTTTGTAGTTGCACTGAAGAAGGAAAGAGAAGCCTCCTAGATGCGCAGTTGTATTATCTGGTATTATTTTCCACGCTCCCTTATTACCATTGATCCAAGCACACTTTAGAGCTTTGTTCATATGATCGAAATCTATCATTTTTAGTCCACCTTTCTCTTTCAGTCCAGTGATGGTGGATTTCTTAATTTTAGCGGGCTTGGCGTCCCACAGGAACTTAAATGTTAATTTGTTTACTTCTTGAGCGAAGTTTTCAGGAATGGGCAGAACTGAAACGCTGAAAATAAGCTTTGATAAACCGAGAGTTTTAATAATGTTAATCTTTCCATAGAGAGTTAGCTTTCTTCTTCTCCAGCTGTTAAGGATTTTTTCAAGTTTTTCCAATTTGCCATGAAAGTTTAGTTTATGCACGAGATTAGTGTCATTTGAAAAATGAATCCCAAGGACGTAAACAGAATCAGTAGGCCACTTAAGGCCAAACGGTTTGTCAAGACGTTCCTTCCACGACCCTAACCATAACGCTTCAGACTTGTGTGTATTAATTTCTAGGCTGGAACACTTTTTAAATTTTTCGAGAAGGCGAAGCAGCGCTTCCACGGAAGGGTCAGATTGCTCGTCGTATAAATCATTTGAGCCAATGTCCAGAATTACAACATTGGGGGCGGCGTCATGAATGTCTTGTAAGTCATACTTTATCAGTTTGTCCACTGTTCTCCCCCCAGTTCCGATCGTTTTGATGGTACACGTACTTTCTAGACCGAATGTGTGTGTATAGCTACCATCTTCTTGGTTACGTTCAATGAATTCGGTCATTCTTCCCACAAAGGAATGGCCCACTAACAAAGCACATGGCGTGCGAGCCATCGAGTCACACCGCACGCTTTACTGCGCGGACAAGAATTCGTCTCAGTTAAGAACAATGTTTATATTTAACTTGTTTGGCGTCCACTCTCCGAATTAGGGGCTCTCTTTTCCAGAAGTCAAGAGGACAAATCCTGGACAAATCCTGCACAAATCCTGCTCTACTTGCTAGAAATTATGGACTGCGTGGAGAGATGAGTTTTTGGGAAAAGAGGACAGTAACCTGGCCTCGTCTGCTTAAATATAGGATTCCCAAGGACCTGGATGTACCCCCAACCCCTTGCTGGGAGACTGGCACTAACCAGATGCATGAAACCATTTATACCCCGGGTGGGGTGAATAAATCTCCTTAAAAAAAAAATAATAATAATTATAAGAAAAAACAATTTTTAGAGAACATGGTAGACATATATATATATAGGGTGTAATGCTGATGTAATACAAACAATGTTTAGATTTGAGTGATCATTCCGTCGGTTTATTCTGTCTGGTGATATTGTTTGACCTCTATGTATGAGGTAAGCTTCTCGTGCTTTCCGGCGGGAAGCGCTGGGTGTAGGTTGTAATTCAAGTGCGATAAGACCCATGTCTGTAATAGAGTGGCCAGGTAGATTGAAGTGGGAAGGGACAGCTGCCGCGGCGTTAGCGTGAAGTGAATTATTTGTGGCTTGTCTGAGTTCCGAAAAACGTTCACAAAGCGTGCGTTTTGTTTCACCTATGTATTGTTTATTACACTTTTTACACTCAGTCATATGTGTTAAGTTAGTTGAATTACAAGTAATATGGTGTTTTATTTGTCTTGTTTCCCCCGTGTTAGTGAAAGTGTATGACGTTCTTCCATTCTCAATGAATGGGCAGGTGAGGCGTCCATGTTTTGAACCGCAGCAGAATGTGCCAGCAGGGAGCTTGGGTGTCTTGTTAGTGCTTGCTAGTTTAGCGCGAACGAGTAGGTCACGAAGGTTGGGTGAATGGCAGAAGGCGACGACAGGAACTTCTTTGAAGATGTTTTTTAAGCGTTCTGCAGAGTGTAGAATAGGTTGTTTCCTGCGGAGTATATCTTGAATGTTGAGTAACACTGGGTTGATAGTGAAAGGGACTCGGTCAGGTGTTTCCTTTGAGGCTTGTTTTTGTTCCCTTAAAGCTTCGTTTCGAGGGATCTGTTTGGTTCTCGAGATTTGGTCTTGAATGAAACGCCATTTATGTCCCTGTTTGGTTAAGTACGCTTGTAGTTCGGCCGAACGGTGTTTAAAGAATTCGTCTGTGGAGCAAATACGGCGTAAACGGAGAGCTAGGCTGTAGGGGATGGACTTTTTTGTGTGATATGGTTGACTTGAGGAGTGTAGCAAATGCCACAGTTTGTGTCGATTTCGTCAAAAACGACACCTTTTTGGGGACATCGTTCGTTGAAAATTTGCCAAAAAGCTGCTTCCTGTTTGCTTTTTCGCCGACAAAGTTGTTGGCAACATCCACCAGATTTATGGCATCAGTTTTAAAAAGTACCCTTTAAGTTACAAGGTTTGTTAAAATTGAAACATTTCGACAGCCAAGCTACGAATTTCGGACCTGTTTTACCTAACGCTCGTAAACGTTTACGTAACTTTTATCACTCGATTGGTGAGATAAAAATAGTTTCGTTCCTTAGGCTTGTTTTAAAACAACATAATGAGCTTAAAGCCCTTTTTCCCTTACCCCAAAAGAACACCCCCCAGTGCTGCCTTGCCTGAGCTCTGTTTACTGGGCTTCAATAAAACACATCAAATGATTGGACTAATATGGCTATGGGCAAAGGCCCATAGCCGCTTTTACTTAAACATCAAATTTCCTTAATCTTTCATAAGTAGTTTGGCCCAGTAAAGGTGTGGGCACTAAAATCGCCAAAAGCATATGGTAACATATGCTGCCCCACCCCAGGCAAAAGCAGCACAACAAACAAGGCACCCTCAAGGCTGATAGCCAAGATAAAAATTTAACTGATAAGGCAACAGCCGCCCATGCAAACTGAAGCCACATGGTTGAAAAAGTAACAGAGAACTTAATGAGAATGTTATAGCAGTGCCTCAATAATAATAATAATAATAATTTAATCCTAATGCCTTAAACTGGAAGCAGCAAAAATGAAACTAATCCTAAACATTGGTACTGATTGATCAAGTGGCCAACAAGGTGGGATACAGTCACCCATGCAAACTCCACCCACACTGGTGCCCCAAATAAAAAAGACAAACATTTTCAATTTGCACTTATGACTCAAGAGAAGCCTAGAGAAGCAGCTGCCCATGCTAACTGCACTCACCAAGACATCATTGTTAAAGCTACGCTAATCGAAACCAATCCATAGAATCTAAAGTGACACTGCGGGACAGTCACTCATGCTAACTTAACCTGGCATGCCACCTCTGACTGGAATTATACCCGATTAAATATGTACATGCACCCAGGCCAACAAATTACATGAGGGGCAACAAGTTGGGACAGCCGCCCCTGCTAACTTAGCCCGCCCTGTTGCCCCCTGCATGACTAAAAAAGAAATTAAATTACTATAAAACTTGCTCCTGTTAACCCTACGTACGTGTACCCAGGCCAACAGTACATGAGGGGCAACAAGGTGGGACAGCCACCCATGTTAACTTAAGCCGCCCTGTTGCCCCCTACATGTCTGAAAAACAAATTAAATTACTATACCACTTCCTCATATTAAAACCCATATACATGTACCCAGGCCAACAAAGTACATGAGGGGCAACAAGGTAGGACAGCCGCCCATGCAAACTTAACCTGCCCTAATGCCCCCTACATGAAGTTAACTTATTCTACAACATGCTCATGGTAGCCTAGAGAAGCAGCCGCCCACGCTCACTGCAGGCAATAAGTACGTGATAAAATTAAGTATTAGCCCTTTAGGAAACGAGGGTAGGTACCCTTATATATCTCTGGAAAGTGTTTGATTTCCAACGACCTAACACACGAATATGAGCATCAGACCAACCTTGATCTGCTGCATAAGAGGCAGCCCCTATACGAAAACTATGGCCCTTATAACGGGAAGGAGCCAGGCCGCAAAGCTGAACAGCTGCTGAAAGGCGTTGAGAAAAATTGGATGGAGAAACAGGCAACCCATCCACTGTAATAAAAATAGGGCCTGGTCCAGAGCCTCGCAAAGCTAAATACTTGGACAATAAATCAACCGGACAAGAATGGGGGTGACGGCAAACCACCACTGAAAAGGGGCGCTCATTATAACTATGTTTAAAATTTCCAAATGTCACCTTAAATGCGGTCAATTCATCAGCAGCATTCAACAATTTGGTGAGCTGATAAAGTTGGAGAGGAGAAGGAGCGCCTTGCTTAGAAACTGAGGTAATTTCTCCAATGCGTAAAAAGGCATCAAAAGCCAGTGAGCACATAGCTTGAAATTAAATTATTTGATATGCTGAACCTTCAAGAGAAGATGCGGCAGCAACAAGTCTGTCTAGTATAGGAAGTGTAATGGGAAGACGAGAATCCAGGCGAAAGCCCACTATCCCATACCCCTTAAGCATTTGAGAGACAAACAACTTTGGAGGGGTCAGAAAGGCCCATTAGCTTATGACAATAGCCAAGTGCTGAGATATAAGTATTCACAGTGGATGGAGCATAACTAGAATTATACAAATAAGCTATAAACAGGGCCATGACAGATGGTGAGATAGGAAGTGCCAAAAAGGGGTGTTGAAATACTGAATTATAGAACTGATGAAAAAGTTTCCAAGCACGCTGATATGTGGGAGTAGACGAGGGCTGAAGACTTGAATGCAGCAGAAACGAAGCTATCGATGCCAACTGAGTGGTTGTAGATGGTGAGGGATCTCTGTGGGGAATGGATGCATGTGAGCTGGTGCCAGCTGCCTGAATGTCTGCAATTGCAACCGAGACAACAAATCAGCTAATTTGTTGTGTAAACCCGGAGTATGCTTAGCTTTGAAGTGCACATTGTGGCGCAAACACACCAGCACCAGTTCACGTACAAAGAACATCAAGTCTCTATCCCGACAAGACTGTCTATTAATAACATGTACTAAGGCCTCATTGTCGGTAAAGAACAAAACTCGGCGATTTTTCATCTCATGTCCCCACAGGTGCAAGCTTAGCACAATAGGATAAAATTCTAAATATGCAATATTACGATGCCGCCAGCTATCAGGCCATTCCCCATAACACCAATTTCTACCAAAAACAGCACCAAAACCAAGGGTGCCAGAAGCATCGGTATACAGCTAGAGTTGATGGGAATCATGCCAATCCTCCGAGAGAAAAAATGAACGACCATTAAAACCCAAAAAAATTTTTTGCCAAACTAACAAATCTGCTTTCACCTCCCTAGACAACCTAATTAGGAAGTGAGGGCAATTAACACAAAGTGTAAGGTCAATCAAACGACGTAAAAAGGCCCGAGCGGGAACAACAACCAAACAGGCAAAATTCAGTAATCCTGTTAAGGACTGAATCTCCCGCAAGCTGACCTTACGGCGCCTAACAAATGCAGAAATAAGGGCTTCACACTTATCTAACTTTTCTTGTGGCAACCGGGCCTTCATCAATATGGAATCGAGCTCAATGCCAGCAAAAGAAATAATTTGGGATGGGCCGACTGTTTTCTCAGGTGCCATGGGAATGCCCAAATAGCTAGAGAGCATCAAAAATAAATCTAATTGTTTCTGACACAGGTCCTCCTTAGGAGAAATTATTAAGAAATCATCCAACAAGTGTAAAATGTGGGTAATGTGCAACTTATTCTGGGCAATCCATTCAATCGCGGTCGAAAATGTCTCAAAAGTTTTACAGGAGCTCGAGCAACCCATAGGCATACACCGGTCATAATAATATAATCCTCGCCAACATATTCCAAGGAGATTATAATCCTGAGGGCAAATAGGAATAATCCGAAAAGCATTTTTAATATTTGTCTTAGCCAGAAAACAACTCGAGCCTACAGTCCTGATATGCCGAATGGCATCTTCCACGGTGGCATAGGAAACACTCGTGTGGTCTGGCGAAATTCCATCATTCAATGATGAACCCTTAGGAAATGAAAGGTGGTGAATTAAACGGAATTCTCCTTCAACTTTCTTGGGGACTAAACCCAGAGGGGATATGCGAAACACTGGAAAAGGTGGCGAAGAAAAAGGACCAGCAAGCCTTTGAGCGTTAAGTTCTTTAGAAAGTTTAGCATCCACAGCGGTGGGATTTTGTATGGCTGACAGTAAATTGTTAGAATGACACGAAAAATGGGGTCCCTCGGAATGCAAGGGGAAACCCATAGTAAAACCGGTCGCTAAATATTGCACGATTGAATTGTCATACCCAGAATGAAATAATAGTGAGTTATTAATTTTTACGGGTGTTGGCATGTGAGGGTGGGTTAGCCTGGGGCAAGGGTGATCCGCTAGGGGACTTATTGGCTCCTTGCACCTGGGTGGACAATTTGGGATTTCCTCTGAGGCCACGAAAAATTACAATGGAGAGCCCGGTGAGGCCCGTCACATTTACAACAAGCATACTTAAATGAGCAACCAGCACAGTCACCACCCCGATGATATTTGAAGCAGTTACCCCTGGGGACACTTATGAGGGAAACCGACTTGGTACTAGTAACTGAGGTTAGCGGTTTCTTAAAGCTGCTTTGGGACCGAAGCCAAAGCTCCCAATGCACAGTGCCCCAAGGAAGGGAAGTGGCTTGGGACTGGCGTAAGAACCTAAAATTTTTGTCATAAAAACGCCAGTTGTGACCACGGGCCGCAAGATCTTGAATGGTGGAGCCATACTTCATGAGTCCTGGAGCTTCATTGGGGTAGCGACTGGCATAAATACCCACAAACACATAAAAGGCCTGGAGCCAAATATCAATAGAACTTATTTTCTTGGGTTTGTTAAGGGGCTCTAAAGCTAAGGCAGGGGAGAACCCTTCATTTGAGTTCTGGATGGTAAGTTGAAACTTACCATCCAGCGTAGGATTAACTTACAAGGATCCAAAGTCAATGTACTCCTGCTGCCAAATCTTTGTGTTTAGCTTAATGGGAACTCTAGCATCCACTGGTAAGTTAATAGAGATGAACGGGGCTTCTGGCTGTGGCATGGAAGGGAACAAACCTTGCTCACCTGATAAATTTGTCTGAATGGAAGTGACCGCCTGCTGAACCGGGTTCCCAACAATTGGTATCTCTGTCTGACCGTGCGTGACAGCAGCTGCCACAGTGGGCTGCACAGGTGCCAGGGCTTCATTGGCAGTATTGCTGCGGGGGGGCAGGAATGACTCAGTCTGCAAGGAGACGTCCGACTGATGGGCATGAGTACCAGAGAGAAGTGGTTGCAGCTGCCTGGTCACCTCTGTGGTCACTGGCTACCACTTGGTCTAAGAACCCAGCAGGCAAAACTGTATCCGGAGGAGCAGCTACTACAGGGTTGGCTGACGGTGGAGCCGGTTCCCCACTGGAGGATGGATTTTGGCCTGCGGCTCTTCGTCTGTGTACTGGGGGACCTTCTGAGCCCGCTAAAGCCTCCAAGGCTTGAGTGGAGGGGCGCTTCTGGCGCACAGATCTTCTGGGAGGCATCTGAAAATTTAAAAAAGGAACATGCAAAAACCAAGCAAAGTTGGGGTATGGACAAGCATGGCCAGCAACTGTTGCCGCAGTAGCAAGTCCCATAAATAACTCCAATAAATGAGCAACAAGGTCTCATCCATAACTAACAATATAGAAACAAGAGCAACAAGGGCTCAATAATAACAATAATTTGAGCAGCAGGGGCTCAATAACAAAATCAAATAAACGAGGAACAAGGGCTCATAAATATTTAACAATATTGAAATGAGAGCAACAAGGGCTCAATTATAACAATTTGAGCAGCAGGGGCTCAATAACAAAAGCAAATAAATGAGCAACAAGGGCTCATAATTAATTAACAATATTGAAATGAGAGCAACAAGGGAGCAATAATGACAATAATTTGGGCAACAGGGGCTCAATAACAAAATCAATTACCGTATTTACCCGCGTATAGGCCGCACCCGCATATAGGCCGCACCCCAAACTTGTGACCTAATCTTGAGGAAAAAAAATAATTTCTTAAGTATACAAGAAGAATTGAGTTTCGGGTCGAGAAACTAATGAGCTTGTCGCTTGAGTGATCTAGCGAGAAATGAAGCGGACAAACGGACCGAACTTGATCGCGAGCGTTGTTGTTTACACGTTTTTTTCCTGCTCTTTTGCTCGCTTTCTTTTTCGCTCACGCTCCACTATCTGAACGCCTGGAACAGGCTATTTACAGATCCAATAAGTGTGTCGAAAATGAGGTGCAAGCGCCGCCGTTTTGTGCGATCAAATAATGACAAATGATACCCATGCGTTTAGAATTCGCTGCACCTTTCCTCATATGGTAAATTATCCACTTTGAGTTCTTAAAGTTACGGGAAATTGTTGCGATAATTCTCAAAACGGCTATTTGACAAAAAGGTCTAATGTAAAGTCGCTCGAAAAAACTCAAGCTTTTCCCCGTTTTTGCGTAAAACAGGCTTTTCACGGGCTCAGCGTAGTGACAAGCTTTGTATAAGCAATGCTAAATTTCCGATTGTTTAAGAATTTACACATTTACAGGTGAAACAGGAAGGCGAAACGTCTGTCGAAAGTGAGAGTTGTATCAAAAGCATTGCGTTACGCATTGTGTATTTAAAGGTTTCAAATTTCGCTTTTGACGTATGCAAATTAACATGCGTAGGGTAAAAATAAATCCGCACCTCTTATTTATCGCTGAAGACATGACAATGTGTATTAAACTTCGAAACTGTCATATTTTTTATCAGTTTCATTTATGACTTTTTCTTTTTGTGACGGGTTCAGTGTATTTTCGTGTAGTTCGGCAAATAAACAAACGCGGTTTCACGTGAATGGCATCGAAAGGGCTTCGTGGCTTGACATGCATACTTCTTTGGACTCCATCCAATAACAAACATTTTCGGAATCTAGATACACACGCACAGCAAAGAGAAGCAAAATTCTTCGAAGACATGGATTAACTTGACCTCATATGATACATTCAATCAAACTGTCAAGCTTTCAGTAACTTTGTTGACTCTGTGTGTGTCGGGAATTTTTGCATTTCAATGAGCTCAAAACTCTTGTACCTGCGTATAAGCCGCACCTAAATTTCGAACTTTTTTCCCCTTGAAAAAAGTGCGGCCTATACATGGGTAAATACGGTAACTGAGCAACAAGGGTTCATAAATAACGAACAATATTGAAATGAGAGCAACAAGGGCTCAATAATGACAATAATTTGAACAACAGGGGCTCAATAACAAAATCAAGTAAATGAGCAACAAGGGCTCATCAATAATGAACAATATAGAATTGAGCAACATGGGCTCAATAATAACAATTGAAACTCAACAATAAAACATGAGCAAATTAAGTGGTAAGCAGGCATTACGAAAAATATAAGGAGAAGGGCGTAACACTTAAACATAATAAAAATAAATGAATAAATAACTAATAAATCGAGGCAAATCCAGCAAGGAAGAAAAGGTTTACGACGAAGGTGGACAAGGCAACATGCCTAAAGCCTGCAAGATGGCGCCCCGATAGCTGCGATACAACATGTACTGCCCAAACGAATTCACATGGTCTCCGTCCGGTAAACAAGGGTCCTGAGATAGCCCAGAAAAACTTCGATGCTCCCAACAGAAAATGGAATGGGTTCCAAAACTCTGCGAAGATACTGGTTGAGCGTTGGTGCAGCGGCGTTAAAAAAACGGCGCTTGAACACGTGGTAACACCTCCCACACACCAACAACTCGAAAGGAGTAAGTTTCGAGCAACAACCGAACCAATTTCTCGATCTCCGATCCAACGACCTCGGGCCGTAGGACAGAAAGGTCATTGGTAGTTATTTCCAAAACAACAGCATGTAGAGAAAGAGAAGAAACAACGCCAGGTTTAGACTCGATTAGTCTTCTCACAGTAAGGCCGCCGACGCCGTGCAAATGAACAATGGCATCGTTCGAGAGCTTAAAATTCTCATCCGCCCGCTTATCGAACTGTGATCGAAGGTCCTCACTAAGCCTCCTAACAAACGAATGACCAAGCAAAAGGACAGGGTGCAGGGAAGAAGCCATCTGAATGCACAATAAAGCCAAAGAAATGCTCACGTGAAGCTCAGACTACATCAACACAACGACGATCAATAGCAAAGGAAAACAAAACAATATCCGAGACTACAAAGCAAAACTTCGCAAAGGGAGCACAAATAAACGCTAAAAACTCGATATAAAAGGCAGCACAACCCGATCAAAAGAGGGTATCACAAGGAAACCCTTACCTTGAAGTATGAAAACACGTCTTGTACCGCAGATAAACATGGACGCAATGACAAGCACATGGCTTGGTAGGTCACGTGATCTATGCGAAACCCTTATAGGATGATATCACGTGATCAAATGCATTGTGCTAAATAACCCTCCTGCTTAAGCTAGTACACGTACCCTTTTTAGCTAATTTTCGTGTTCGCCAAGGGGTGACTACTTTTTCTGCATTCTGGCACGGGAGGTTGAGGTGCCTAAACGTAGCACTAATTTTGTTATGTATTTTTGGTCCATTACTAGTTCCTCCCATTTCTCGAAACTGGAGCTGTTTAAAAAGAATCAGAGCAGATTTTGCCCTCCCCCTACCCTCTAGTGAAATGTCCATTCTGATGATTTGCATTGTGTGACACGGCTCTAGATAGAACTCTGGCCATGTTAGCGGCAACATGTAGTGATAAAAACCTTTTTGTGTATTGCCAACTAAGCAACACTGACCAGCAACTGAACCGTTGAGTAAGATGTCACAGTGTAGAAAGATGTCATGGGGATGACTTGCCCTTTTTGCCAAACCAGTCACAATGGGTCTCAAAAACTGGCAGGCAAAAACTTCATGGATCTCCATGAAGTGGGTGAACGAATTTTCTACTTGGGTTCCCAAATATACCAAGTTCAGCTCGGTGTCTTGAACATAGTCATGTTGGCACCATCCTCATGGAAACGGCCAGTACGAGCGACAATCAAATTCTTCTCTGTCAGAATACTATTCTGAGACACTTTGACTGTCCTTGGATGAGACGTGATATCTTTTTGACATGAGGTCACGGGAAAAAAATTTCATGTCTCTGGGATAACGTGGAGATATATGTCACACTTGTTTTTCGAAAAAGTTGCAAATAAGCAAGAAAGGAACACCATACTATGGATGACTACGTGCATCGTCGCACGTTTATGAAGTGCAAACCACTTATCAAAAGGAGGCACAATGTTGTAAGGTACGTAGTAATTTTACATCACATGACCGTAATGCGTGACATTTGATCTAGTCATCGATACATGTGAACAGATTTATGTAATTAAGACAGTGAATTATAAATGCGCTAAACTGGAAGACAAGTTTCTAGATTTAATACTGAGATAATAGAACAAAGATTTCACTTAACTCTTATGTTTTCTTAAACGATCATAACCTTCCATAAATGTACTTGCCGCTGACCAAAGTCCTGGGCTCATGTTCCCACGCATTCAGTTTTGAAAGTTTCCAATATCGTCAGAGTTTACTTGCTTCCAATGCAGGTGAACCAATAATTCAATGTTTCTTTGGTCCAAAATAGAATGGATAATCTTAAGTGGGAGCTCAGGAGTCTATCTATCAAGGCAAACAATAATGTCAGGGATGAATATGACTTATGATTGATGTACTTACATGCAGAGTGTGAAGTAAGTGGTGACAAGAACTATTTCTGCAAGGTCGATTACGCAAGCTGTGATAATTCAGCAGGGTCTCAAGAACGATGTACACAACAATACAGTGGCCAGGAAAATTCCTATGTAACACCTCAATGTTTTAGAACTCAAATATCACCACCGTCCATTTCTATGTTCAGAGTGTTAGAGTAGAATTTGGTGTTATTACTATGACTTTCCCGGGACTTTAAGAAATATTTCAATGAGTATTGTCTCCAGCGAGTTTAACTGCTATAATTAGTATTTACGGACATTTTTAATCTCCAAACAGGCATATGTTATCGTACACTGTAGATGAACAAATGATAGCGTTCTGTATCTTTCAACGTTCAATTGTAGACAGGGGCATAGCCAGGTTTTCTCACTAGGGGGTTCCGTATGAAGAGTCACTAATAAACGTGCTATATGTGGCTGTGCCATAAGCACTGTGCCAATTTGAAAGCCTGTCATTATGTATGGCAATGAATCACTAAACTTAAAAACAAAAAGCATGGCCGGGTTTTTCATGAGGTAGCTGATTTGCTGTATTATCATCATTACTGTATTTACTTGATTAAATGCCGCCATTGAATAAATGCCGCACCCAATGAGAAGAATGCTGCGTTTATTCAAGGATTACAAGAAAAAATAACAAGTACGGTAGAATTCGGGGAATCTACACCATTCTTGGAAATTTATTTTCCTGTATTACAATGTTTCTAAGTTCGAAGTGGCCATACTTTGCATCTCTTCCATCAAGCTCTGTCTTCAGAATTTTTGCAATGCGCAGTTCCGTGGTTAAGGCTTTGCCGGTACAACAAACCCAACCTCTCTCTTCCTCTTCCCAGTGATTTGTTCAAAGAGTTTGTTTCTGCCTCAAGGATGTACTTCAACAAGGGCGATAGCTCTATGGGAACATGACCAACAAACATCTTCTCATCCTGTTTCATTTCTACATGTAGGTACACATCAGTAGCGTTAATATCATGTTCTTGTGCTTTGGCTTGCATGTCTGGTACACATTCTAGTACTTGATCCGTCACAGGAGTCTATGAAGACTTGTGATTCCTGATAACAGTTTCAAACTGCCTCTTATAATACATTTTGAATGCCCCCGATACAGCTCTCACCATTTTCTGACGTTTGGCAGATTCCCTGCTATGTACTGATTTGATAAATAGAAACTGAAAAAGTGTGGAGTTCTTAACTGAAAATAACAGCACTAGCGCAAGCTAGCTTACAGGAAATCTACTGTGAACCTCCCAGGATTGTTGGATAGTCCTAACCAATCAGAGATAACCGTTCCCACACCAGGAAATGCCAGGCTGACACGAGCCACTTGGTGCCACAAGAATGCCTTGTTTTGCTGGTGCGATCGTACTTGATGGTAACATGGAGCTCCAGAGTAGGCATTTGTTTACAGACCTCTGCTGGCGTTGAAGCACTGCTCATAACTTGAAATGATGTCATCACTTCAAGAAAAGCCTCCCAAGCTTCCCAGGATGTCTGCTTGCCACGGTGTGCAAAAAATGTATGGTCACGCAGAGTGGAAGGCAAGAAGTGTTTGAGACTTCTCCAAACCGAAACCCCTGGAAATATTGTGAACTGACTGCTCAATCCGGTAAAATGCAGCTACTGCCATCACGACAACATCTGTGTCAACTGTACTTACTTAAAGGCCCGTTTTGCAGCATCAATAGCATGCAGTACGAGCCTCATGTCAGCTTCATAATGCTCACAGGGTGCTAGGTCAATAGTGTCACTTTGTCATCCAAGGACATCCTCAATGGTGATTAGCTGCTCGGCCAGGTAATGAAAAGGCTCCTCCTGCACCATTTGGAAGCTAAGAGAGTTTAGATTCCTCTGTACACGACATTTTGGAGATCAGCATGCATTAATGACAGTGTCTTCTAATACAGAGGACCAGAGGTGTTTTTGCACAGTTGATGAGCACGTGGAAGCCCACTTGCGGAAAACGGTAACTTTGTTTATAAGCAATTTAAGTCCTTTGATGCCAGAGGTTTTTTCTTCTTCTCTAGGTGTCGCGTGCCTCGCGGCTCTCTTTTTTGTTTCTGAAGAAGAGAAAACAACCTCTTAGTATTGTTATTTATTTTAAATACTAGAGAGCTTGGGCTGTGGTGCTAATTTGGCAGTCAATGCAAATGGTTTTATTGACTCTTTTACCAATTGACTGATCAATAGATCAATCAATCGACTGATCGATTGATTGATTAATTGATTGTTTGAATGACTTGATCGATTGTTGCATAGATGGGGATCAATCTTTTAGTCCAAATCAATCTATCAATTAATCAATCAAATAATGAATCAATCACTCAATCAATCAGACAGTCAATTGTTTGATGAAATAATTAGACAGTAAACAACACACAGTCCTCATATTGGAAATTTAACCATTTTTCTTTAAGTTACTTGAGTGCAGATTAATTTCCTCAAAGATCCCTTTTTCTCACTCGTTCCCCTTATATCAGCAACTGGTCTTACCTATTATTTGTTTAATTGAATAGTACACTCGTTTAGCATTTTAAATGGCTTAGGGAACTTCCCATCCCAGGAGGTAAAAGGCATGACATAGGAATGCTTCGAGATTCTGGTCTTCTGGCAGTTTTAGAGAATCACGCCATTTCAACCACTGGCCATGCCATGTACCTGTATGGGGACCCCACATACCCACTTAGGGTCCACTTGCAACATGCATTTAGCGATGCAAGACTAACACCAGATATGGAAGCTTTTAACCAGTCAGCGAGTGGAGTCACTGTATCTGTTGAGTGGATCTTTGGTGATGTGATAAAGTCATTTAAATCACTTTAAAAGCAACTTGTAAATAGGCCTCAGTGCAGCTGGGAAATGTACATTGTATTTGTATTGATTTGGAACGCTATTACTTGCATGTATGCAAATCAGACATCAGAGGTTTTTGACCTGGAACCTCCAACCGTAAATGAATACTTTTCTAGAAACACTGTGTGGCTTAAATAACACATTCCACATTTTTCTTATTGTGTAGTTCCAGAACATAGCCATAACTCCCCCCATGGAAGTTTGTTTGATGAACCACCCTCTCCCCAAAGAAATTTCAGTTAAGCTTCATACTTCGCTTCTAAAATGTTGGTTTTTAAGACCCCTCCCCTAGAAATTTCCGATGAACTTCAGTGGTTTGGATATGGATTTTTTCTGGAACTACACATTCTACAGAACATGTTTTTGATCAGTATCAAATTAAATTAAACAACACCAAACCACTCGTGTTCGATTGGCATGTAAGTGATCAAATGTGAAAAAATTTCTGAAAAAAAAAACAGTGACATGTTTTCTGAATGAGAATAGTTCTGTCACTAGGTTAAACTGCAATAAAAATGCTGTTTTGATTCTGAACAACAGTGTTGTTCAAATAGTCTACAATGTAGAAATGTAAACACAGTAGTAAATTATAGCATAACAATTATTCGTGAAGAAGTTTGCTAATTAAATCCATCATCATCTGGTGCTGCTCATCATACCCTCTTGCCTTTTGGCTGCTTCAACTTCCCATTTTCTCTTTTCTTCTTGTTCTTTCTTTCTCATATCCAGCTCCTGCCTTCTCAGGTCAAACTCCATTTCATTTCTCCCTTTTAGATGCTCATTGGGGTCACTAGAAGATCGCCTGGACTTTTTTGGTTCCTTATCCTGTTCCCGAGTCTTCCAAGTTTTAGTGTCTGAAAGCTATTCTATGGCGTTCTTTTTCATGTCAAGGGCCTTGCTTTGAGCTATTTTTGGCACGACATGGAAAGCCATTTATAGCAACTTTATGACCTGCAAGGTTTTCCTGAGGAACCCTAGTAATCAGAAATGAGAACTATAACTGCTTTAAAAAGTGATTGCTTGTATTGAAATATTGGAGCAGTTCAAGAAAATAGACATTTATCTTGCATTGTACACTATTTTAGTTGAACAGAAATCAAGGATATGAAAAAGAATTAAACAATTTCCCGTGTGCAAACATACAGTGCTGTACCTAAAGACATGATTTTTTTTGGAAATATCTCAAAGTAAAATTTTTAACTTTTCTTAAAATCGCGATACATTGTACACGTACTTGACGATGTGCCATTTGAGTTTAAGTATTGACAAATGGGGGTCACTGAGCTCATTTAGGAGAAAACGACCTGTTATTCCTCTGAACTGCTATGCTTTCATAGGAAAACTAACAAGTTCTGAAGGTGTGTCCGCAAATTGCGCAAAACAAAATATGTGCAGAAAGGATGTGCAATGCAATTGAAGGGAATCACCTTAAAGTCTATCTCAATCTGGCCAGCCTAGCCAGCGGGCAGACTCTCTTGGGGCCCCAAAAGAGCTTTCTCTACAACCCACAGCCTGTACTTTACAAATGTAAATGCTAACAAATTAATACAGTTAGGTTTTATTAATAATCCGCCGAAGTTTTTTTGCTGAACTGTATGTGGCTTGGAAAGAAAAAGTAGTTGATCATGATGGGAAGACAAAAATTTAAGAACCCAACACTGCATAGAAGAAAATATATGCAAAGCTTATGTTGTAGAGGCGTCTAGCAATTCATATATAGGCATCAAATGGTGAGACAAGATAAGATGGTCTAATTTTAGCACAGGCAAAGGAAAATCAATTCACTCGTATTTAAAACCAGTGTCAAGCCAAGCCTTCAGATATGAAATCATATTTGTTATGGCTTAATTTTTTTAATTGCTATTTCGAAAGCCTTTCAAATCATCTCCTACAAAGATTTTCTTTCCCTTTACCTCTTACACAGCAATAAATTAAAACTCAGCGGAGACGAGACGAAATTATCCAGAAACTAAAACAAGGGCACTGTACGATTTCTAGTGTAGAACTGAAGTGACCACGCGAGCCACATGGAAGATCAAGTCAGAATTGTTTTATTTCCTAATTCCCCTGTCAGGTTACAGGTAAACGTCACTAGTTGAAGATTAACATCACATCTTCCCCTCCGACCAAAAACTGTCAACCCATTAAAAAAACCAATACGTAATGAAAATTAGAATTCAGCAGTAAAACAACAACAGTTAGTATTTTTTCTTAGCTCTTGCTGAGTTGATTTTTTTTGCTGTCTACAAATCATGTCTTTTGGGGGGTCTCCTTAACTGTCCCAATCTGGCTCTGATACAGGACAGCTTCTGCCTTGGTTCTAGGTTAAGGTCATGGAAAAAGCTCTCCATTAACCGTGGAAAGAGTTTAAACACTCACTAAGAACAAACCTTTCGGAAATGGAAAGCAGATATAGTGACTACAGTGTTGTTACTTTCAAGTGATGGGTCCTATAAGTTGTCGAAGTTTTGGAGTTTTAATTTGGCACAGGTCTGTAATGTTCTCTAAGCTACTTCTAAGTAAAGAACATCCAAGATGGCCGTTCTCTACAACAGCTCATGCTTTATTTACTGACATGAAAGCGAGGCATGACAGCGTGTAACTTGGAGCCTGGTAACTAACATATCCTAACAGTTCCCCTTTTTATGGAAAAATAAACTAAGTGAACATCTTGGAGTCTGTTTCAAGAGTCTCTTTTTCTTAATGTCCATTACTTGCATCAGCAACATAAACATCAACTAGGTTTGTTCAAAATTGAAAGTGTCCACCCTAACTGGTGTGGTATTCTTTCAACCAAGCAGGCGGTCGAATGACTCGACCCTTCAAACTGACTCTCGCAGGATTCTCTGGCTCCTTAACTGGTCTTGAAGTGTTTTTATGGGAATCTCCGAGTGTCCATTGCTGACTTGGAGTTGCTTGGTCGTTTCAGTCGTTTCAGTGGTCTTAATCAGGTCTCGCCTGTTTCTTCTGTAACTTGTTCTATCCGACACAACAACATAAGATCTGGGTGATTCGGTTACCTTGGTAACTTCAGCAGGTGTCCATGTTTTCTGTCCTGGCTTCCGGATTCGTGCAGTGTCTCCTGTATTCAATGGTTGCAGGACTTTTCCATGTCGATTGGGATACTGCTGCTGTATTTCTGCTCGGCGCCTAAGGCCTTCTTTGATGTTGTCGGTTGGAGACTGTGGCTCTAGTAATGATGGTGTGGTTGGTAGTCGAGTTCTTGTCCGCCTTCCCATAAGCATCTGTGCTGGTGAAAGGTTAATTTTCTCCATGGGAGTGTTCCGATAGTCTAGCAAAGCAAGGTGAAAATCCTTGTTTTCAGCCTTTGCTTTCTTCAGAGTGTTCTTGGCTGTTTGAACAGCTCGTTCTTCAAGGCCATTGCTCTGCGAATATGTTGGCGATGAAGTGATATGCTTAAACCCGTAATGCTTTGCTAACTCTTCAAACTCATGGCTACTGAACTCGGGCCAATTGTCACTGATTATTATCTCAGGAATCCCATACCATGCCAATTGTGGTTTGATGTGGTTGATTACCGTCTTGCTTTTGCTGTTAGGTAAATGCGACACCTCAAAGAACCTCGAGTAATAGTCAACTATTACTACATAGTCCTATTTGTCAAGTACAAAGAGATCAACTGCGATCTTCTGCCACGGTCTTCCAGGTAATTCATGACTCTTGAGTGGTTCTCTTGCTTGAGCATTTCTATACGTGTTACGGGTATTGCACTTGGATATCATGTCTGTTATCTGCTGGCTCATTCCTGGCCAAAACAAGACATCCCTGGCTTGGCACTTGCATTTTCCAATGCCTAAGTGACTGCTGTGAATTTTACTAAGCATCTCTCCTCTTAGCGAATCTGGCACAATAAGCCTGTCAGACCTCAGCAGTAGGTCATCACAAACAGTGATTTCTTCCTTGAAATTCCGATATCCATGAAGCTCTGGATCTGACTGAGACTTACTCTCCGGCCATCCATTTAGTACTGTGTTCTTGAGCTTCTGTAATGTTGGATCTTTCCTAGTTTCTTGTTTGAACTGTTCCAGTTTCTCCTCACTGACTGGCATGTTCTCAATGATGAGCACTTCAAATTCATCCTTTCAGTTGGCTGCAGTTTCATTTTGCCCTTCTGGGGCACGGCTTAGAGTGTCTGCAATGTACAAGTTTTTGCCTGGTTCATACTCCACTTGCAGGTCATAACGCTGAAGCCTTGACATCATTCATTGCAATCTTTGTGGTGCTTGAAATAATGGTTTTCGGAACAAGGCTTCTAGGGGTTTGTGGTCAGTTCGGACTCTTACTTGCCGTATACGTACTGGTGAAATTTAGTACATCCATACACGATTGCCAGTAGTTCTTTTTCGATCTGTGCGTAATTTCTCTCAGCGGAGCTCAATGATCTGGATGCGTAACACGCCGGTCGCCCCTTCTGCAGCAGACATGCTCCAAGTCCGTAGGATGATGCATCTACTGATACTGTGGTTGACTTTTCAACATCATAATACTGGAGTATTGCATCACTTGTCAGCTTTCCTTTAATGGATCGGAATGCTTTCTCCTGCCTTTCTGACCAATGCCATGCCACATCCTTGTGCAAAAGTTCTCTCGTTGGCTGAGTTAGTTCTGCTAGGTTAGGTATGAATTTACTCATGTAATTCACCATTCCAAGGAACCTTAGGAGTGCTGGCTTGTCAGCTGGAGATGGCATTTCCTCCACTGCTTGCACCTTGCTAGGATCTGGTTTCAGTCCATTTGCTGTCAAGATGTGGCCAATGTACGGCACTTCACTTGTCATGATTTTCATTTTACTTCGGTTGAGCTTCAATCCAACTTTCCTTGATCGTTTCAACACTTGCTCCAAGCGAAAGTTGTGCTCGTCTTCATCTTTTCCCCAAATAAGGATATCGTCTGCGATTGTCTTGACACCGCTCAGGTCCTCGAATGCTTGGGTCATTTTCTTTTGGAACACTTCTGGCGTTGAGTTGATACCAAATGGCATCCTTAGGTACGGGTATTGACCAAATGGTGTGTTGAATGTCAACAACTGCGTACTTGCTTCATCAAGTTTGATGTGCGAGAACCCTAACGTGGCATCAAGCACACTGAATACCTTGGCATCACTAAGTTCGGCTGCAACTTCTTCCACAGTTTTCATGGGATAGTGTTCTCTCTGGAGAGCTTTATTTAGATCTCTGGGATCTAAACACACACGTACTTTGCCATCGGGTTTCTGCACTACTACTAAAGAACTAACACATTCAGTTGGTTGATCTGCCTTGCGGATGACACCTAGTGCTTCCATGCGGTCAAGCTCTTCCTTTACATTCTCTCTCTGAGTGAACGGTATTTTACGAGGTGGTTGAACCACTGGAGTTATGCTGGAATCAATCTTGATCCGATAAGCACCTTCCAAACATCCAATACCATCGAATACATCCTCATATTTCTTTTGAATTTCGTTGGCATCCAGGTTACTAGTGTCACTGGATGAGTTCTCATCCCTTTGGGTATCAACTGCACTGACTCTCTTGACTAACTTTAGATCATTACAGGTTTGAAGACCAATTACTGGTGTGACTGGATGCTCAATGACATGAAACTCAACAGGGTGGAACTTGCCTTTGAGTTTCACAGAGAGAGTGGCTTTTCCCATTACTGGTATCTTATGGCCAGTATACGACACAAGCCGGGTGTTTGACTTCCTCAGTTTCTCTCGTGTCAGCTTACAGTACAAGGAGTACGGTAACACGTTACATTGGGCACCAGTGTCCAATTTCATAGTGACCTGGAGATTGTTGATAACAACATTTTGCATCCAATTTTTCTGGCTGCCTGGCTTAGCTCCTAAGACCCCAATAAAGAATTCATCTGTGTCTGAATCATCATCTAACCTGTATTCATCCACTTGTTTTGAGCTGTCCCTTGGCTTTGAATGGCACACTTTCGCGTAATGATTTCTTTGTTTGCATTTGTGGCAAATTTGACCGTATGCTGGATATTTCTTGGGCTCATGCTCTTCTCTGCATCTTCTACAGTTGAATGATTTCTTTGTTTGCCTGGGTTTTCCTTTGCCCCCTTTTGGTTTTACTGGTGGCTTTTTGAGTCACTCGACTTCGTTCACCTCTCGTTCATCCTGATCCACAACTATGTTTTTCAACTGATTGTCAGTAATTTCAGATGACTTGCAAATTTCGACTGCTCGCTCCAAATTCAAATCTTTTTCTCGCAGAACACGTTTCCTGACTACATTGCTTCGGATGCCACACACAATACGATCACGAATTAAGGAATCATGTAATTCTCCAAACTCACAGTTTCTTGCAAGCTTGCGTAATTCCGTGACGTAAGCATCAATTCCTTCGGTCGCTCCCTGGGCCCTCGTGTTGAACACATGTCGCTCGTAAGTCACGTTCTTCTTCGGTGTGCAGTATTCTTCAAACTTGCTAATCACCACTTCAATCTTCGTCTTATCAGTGTCACTGAGAGCCAACGTATTGAAGATTTCCAACGCCTCTGGTCCGGCAACTGTTAGCAAACACAAACATTGCTGCTGCTGTGGTTTCTTGTCGAGACCCATCGCGTTGAGATAAAATCAATACTGCTGGATCCATCTTTTCCAGTTTTCGGCAACAGTTCCCTCGAATGTCATAGGATTCAGCGGTGGAAGCTGATTCATTCTAGCTTTTGTCTGACACGATGTAATGTTCTCTAAACTACTTCTAAGTAAAGAACATCCAAGATGGCCGTTGTGTACAACAACTCATGCTTTTTTTACTGACATGAAAGCGAGGCATAACAGCGTTTAACTGGGAGCCTGGTAACTAACATATCCTAACAAAGTCTCTGAAAGGTTTAGAAATGACTTCCCCAAAAGTTTTGTGTTTCACTTCCCCACCAATGCAGCACCAGTTTCTTTAGAAGGTAACCACCTTGTTAGTTCTAAAAGTGGGCAATGGGCCCTTGAGCAAAGCCATCCGTGGATGTGAAAGAGAGGTCGATGTTTTCTGAAGTCACGTCCAGTTGCGTACTATAGGAAAGGGCCTACTGCTGTGGAATCCAACGCGTGTATGAACGTCTGCAGGAACTCAAGGCATTGCCTCTGCCGCATCCGTTGGCTGACATGAGATTGTTTTTAACACGTTTATGGCTGTTGGCATTTTCACTGAGAAGAGCTCAATGATGGTTTCCGGTCTTCTAAATTGCTCCAGCTCTCTTAATTCTAGTCCAGTCATTTTGTGGAAAAAAAATCGGTTAACCTGCAACTAATTGCAACAAAAGGTATCTCAACAGTTTTTAACGTAGAAAACTATCCTTAATAACATATCAAAAGTCCGAAAAAATCCCAACAGGGGAAGTTGCCATAAACGGGATTTATTGAGAGGCTCTGAATCCAGTTTCATTTCAGCATGGGAATGAGGCTGACTGAAGCTTTTGTTATAACGCGCATGAAAATGTCTTCAACTTCATAAAATACGATAAAATTTTAACCGTATAACAACTTAAATGTTAAAAGTTTATATGCCATGTGTTTTAATTAAAATGGGATATATTTTGGGGGAATAAAAGCTGTATATTACTCGTGGGTCCGGGCTGTGCAAAATGTTCCTATCCGCAGTTAGTTGTGTGTGTGTGTGGAGTGCTTTCTTTTCATTTTTCGTGAATCTTGCTAGTTGAATTGGTTTTAATTATCCCGATGCCTATTGCGACGTCTTTGTATCGGACTTCCATGTAGTAAGGAGAAGTGATCGCCTATGGACAGCATTGTCAATGGAACTTGTAATTAAACAAGTGCTCACGCAAAGCCTGAAGACAAGTGAAGGCCTAACCAGAAGAAGAGGCATGACTGAGCAGCAGCAACTTATCTGGCTGTTATCCATGCTGCCCTGTGCTGAGACAAACTGGTTGTTTCAAGAGATCACCGAAGTGCAATACACAGGGTGTCAAGTGCCTATTTTTTGGAGTCATTCCTATTTTCAAGAAAACCTCCTATTTTTTGGTCCATGGTGTACAAAGAATGAAGATTTTTTTTGCCAGTCAGTAAGAAGACTTAAAGGATACTTTCAATCTAAGTACTAATCAGAATAAAATTTCCAGGAAAAAAGAAAGAAAACTCAGGAGGATTTCTTGACTGATGTCTGTAGTTTGCAGTATCTATTCCAGTCTGCCTTAGAGAGAGGCAATTTCTTTTTTACACTAAAATACAGATTAGTTTGTGATCTTTCTATTGTTCCTGTTGATTTAAAGAAAACGTAAGTTGTGTTGAGTTCTTGGAAACCTCAAGTATGCGATTTGTCACATAACACTTGCCGATTATGCCGATTCGTCACATAACACTTTATTGAGTAGGGTTGTAAAGAGTGAACTGAAGGTATTGGAGATCATAGGGTTGTGTGGGAGCTGATATGCTGTGTGAGCTACTTGTGAAATGTCCTATTTTTCTCCTATTTTCCCATGTTTCTTCCTATTTTTCCCTATTATTCTGTTCAAATTTCGTATTTTCCTATTGTTTTGAGCCTATATGCTGCTTGACACCCTGAATACAACTCGGGTGAGCAGAACAAGGACATGAAAAAAACCAGACAGAAGCGTGGTATGATGGACACACTCGTTATCCTCACGACTTAGGCTGACAGGAATCGTTTTACTCCCGACCTTAACCTCAGAAATATCATGACCGGTGCAAAGACTGACAATGCTGTCAGTGTTGATCACATTAGAGTTACTGGAGAGAAGATATTGACAGGAAAGACAGCTGGTGATTACACTTTTAAGGGGAGCGAGCAAGCTGTCACTCTTGCTTCAAAGTCTCCTGTCAGGACTGAAAGCGACAACGTGCAGATACATCCGCATCTCCTGTTGTAGCGGCTTATTGTTGGTTACAGCAGCCCCGATGACCTGGAGATTTGTTTCGCTATGCAATTACACAACAGCTCTGTTTGATTTTACTCTGATGCTGGGGAAACCGCAAAAACCACCTCTTGCAGATGCCCTACGGGCCAAGCTTTCACCCGATGCCATATTAATTCCAGAAGGCGATGTTCAGCATGTATTGTAGATGGCAGAGTTCTACTGCTCCGAATCTCGTGGCCCCGAAGGTCCGCAACATATCAGGATGCTTGTGGTTTATACCGCAGTTATGTAGCTAAGAAATACAGAAATCCTCTCGTTATTTTTCATGGCTTTGACGAGATGTCCACAAAGAACATGACGCAACAAAGGAGAGGTGCAGGAAAGCTTGCGCAACTGTATAACCTTTAAGAGGGCATGAAAGTTACCCTAAAGGGTCCTAAAGAAGAATGACTTCCTCGCTCATTCCAAAACAATCAACAGTTCATGAATACGCAAAGACGGTTTCTGCAGAATAGTTACTGTCAAATGTATCAAGCTAAAGGTGACGCTGATGTTCTTATTGTGATGACAGCTGCAGAATCTGCTTGGGAAAGGATCACAGTACTTGTCGGACTTATTGGTCATTGATGGCATGGATGAGACCCCTCTTTCAAACCAGAACCAATTATACTCAAGAAGACGCGTCAGGAATGTGAAGACAATTAAAGGGCAACATGTTGTTTTTTCACGCTATTTTGGGATGGGACTTCACCTCCTGTCTCAACGGATTTGGCAAAGCTGCAGCGTTGAAGAGATAGGCAACTCTCTACTTTCAGGGAGCAAGCTAAAGTGTGTTTGACTTGCATTCATAGTTCCACCGCGGATGACATTGGGGCAGCAGGTGAGAATGCAGTAACATCTCTCTACTGTTGAAAGCCGGGTTAAAAACTTGAGAGCTTATGATGCCAACGATACTGGAGAAACTAGCGACCTAGAGTATACAGTTATAGCCCCAGAACCTGCCTCCGACAACGGTAGCAGCTCGGTATCATAGCCTAAGGGTGTACCTACAAGTGAAAAAATGGAAAGGTGAAGACGAATGCATGTCATTGGGAGAGTGGGGATGAAAGTGAGCGATGATCAAGTACTCCCTGTGATGACTGACTTACTGGCTGTCCCGGAGTGTCTTATCTTATCTTCTACGTATCGTCAGTTTCAATTAATCATTGGATTGTGCCAGCGCGATGTACCTGCTGCCCTGCCGCAAACGTACCCTGGAGTGTTCCCTTGCATGTGGTCAATGCAGAGGTAATGCATGCACAAATTCTACCCACCAGTTTGACTATAGGGACCTAGATTTAGCATGGGCACTTGAAAAGCCAAAATAAATCTTCTATGTTTGAGGAAAGTATAAGATTTTATTGGAATACGTCACACGCAGATGAAACAATTGCCCTATTTGTTTGTAGCATTTTTGTAAAACGGAGTTTTGCTTATTTGTATATACTCCACTAGCTACGAAATGTGAAAGGATAATGAAATAAACAGGTATTCTTTGGTGTAGACATACAAGATGTCAAAAGTAAGGGCTGCTAATAGGATTTACTGTGCTTGTACGCATGTTTGGTGACGTTTTACAAAGAATAAAAGTTTACAGACACATTTCAAATAGGTTCATTTGACTTTGGATGAACTGAGTGGAATTCTGGCAATAAAAAAAGCACAGTAAAACTTTCCGGTTTGAGCCTCGCTTTCATGTTGGTCTAGAGCACGAGTTAGCATTTTTTTAAATTTGGAGATGTGTTCCCTTGCATGGATCTTTTGGGACCTTTAGTATGTTGATCTCCACATCAATTCTAAATCGTCGGCGAAGAGAAAGCTGCTGTTGCAATTATTTGCAGGTCCAGTCACAAAATGATTGGACTATTCATCTAATATCTGTGACCAACACTGCGCTATGTATTTTGGTTTCTGTACGAGCTTCTAATGTGCTAAACGGAACGAAAGAAGTGTTCTCTAGTCACTCATTAACCTTAGGTTTGTTAGGGCATTCATCGGCATATTTGGAATGCATGCGTTTAACATTGTCTTTCACCCAACAAGCAGCACAAATATAGCACAGCCATTTCTTTTCCCCTCTAGGCGTGGCATAATGATCCTTAGAATGGGTGCACGAACCCTTCTGGTATTCGTGACAAAACAACACTGCATTTGAATTTTGGGGGACCGGGCAGTTCTTCTCCTTGGCCTTCTTGTGCGAACCCGCAGGTGTACGATTCTCCAAATGAAGAAAAGAATCCCCCGCAATTGAGTCGATCGAGCTCAATTTCCATTAAAACTGCCGCATGAAAACTATGGACAGTGGGCCATTTGTAAATGGACGTCAGATACATCAAAGCACCCAAGTGTTCTGTGTGATGGTGTCATTTATGCGAAGATACTTGTGGCAACAGTACAATAGCGCTGTACCCGGTGACAAATTCCTCTATAGAAAGCTCATCATAGCTAACGTCCTTAGTGACATAGCCCACGCTCAACTCACTGTTAGGCCAAAATTGCCTCCGTACCACATGAGAAGCGATTTTGGCTGTTTTACCAGATTTTAAGTCCCACTTACCTCGTGCTCTCTGTGATCTATGCTCTGACCAACATTCATCGTCGCTGTCCTCAGTAGACGTAGACTCGTCCACTGCGGCTGCAGAAGCGAAAGCAGCAAGACCCATTTTACTAAAGCGCTTCTCCACGGCTTGGGGCAAATCTTCAAACTCGCGAAGGTCGTGCGACGAAATGGCTTTGTGCTTGCTCTTCTTTGGCACATTCTGTATACTCCTGGTGTTGCTGGAACCCAAGTCACAATCGAGCTTGGACTGCTCAGCGAACATCTTTTTTATTTTGAGCAGCTTGGCTTTGTTCTTAACGGTGGCTAACTTAGTGTTTTCCTGAACTATTAGGGCTTCCAGCTTTTCAATTGTCTCATCGGGAGACTCCTCGTGATCACGATCTGAAGGCACATTCAGTTCTTCATTGTCACGCTCTGAATTATCGCAATGTTGCACACTAGGACTCATATTAGCTTTACCGGGCAGGCCATTAAGCGTGAACCATGAACCATGTTACATATCCTATGTCCGTTAATAAGTAACCCCCAAAATGTACAATACGATGCCTAGCTCAAATTAATTATTTTTAACTGAGCTAAAAATATAACAATGTACCAGTTGGAAGAGGATTTGCACGACTTTTTCTTTGCTTGGTTTCCTATACGTTTTGTAATTTTCAAGGAAGTCAAGTACCTCATCCGCTTTTGGAAAATCATCGTCCTGGATCTTGTTGAAGACCTCATTCATTGGCAGTTATATAGGAATGAAATGACGAGAGTAGTTACTTGCTATCGATACATTATTCACCAAAAATGCAGGATACCACGTATGCCTTTGAAAGGGCGATTGGGAAGTATCCCACTCTTTTGAAGCCATACGCCAAAATCCTACCAGTGGCTTCCCACTTGCTCTTCTGATAGTCATGGCATATTACTGGGACTTTTTATTTGTCGCCAATAGTTGCAGATGAGAAAAATTGCTGCCAAAAGGTGATGATGATGTCCCTGGTAACACCTGCACCATCTCCTTCCTTTACTTTTCTGCATTAATCAGTGTCCTTCATGACCATCGAACGCTGTGAGTCTTTAGCCTTGAATATGTTTATAAGTTTCTCCTGAGAGCAAGAACAGTGGAAGTACAGTTGCCAGTTGTTTCAATGCAAAGTCGTTTCGAGACACACCTTAGTCATTTCGTTACAAACATGAAGTCAATTCGATACAACCCAAGTCATTTCGGTACTAACAATTGTGTATGTAAGCATAAACCAGAGGTTCCACAATTTATCTACAACCGGAGGTTGTGTGTGTTAGCAGAAACCAGAGGAATCTGTAAATTGCCTCGTGAACTGACAAAAAGGTTGTTTGTAAAATCGGAAAGTCACACCTCCATAACATGAATCAATCTTGTCTTCTAGTGGTTTGATTCTCATTTCTTGTTGCAAATTCATGAAAAATGTTTTGATCGGCCGTTTTTTAAGATCTGAAAAGCATTCTGCTTGTACCTGACGTGTAATCTTGTTATCGAGGTTCGCAGAACGCCAAAGATAGCTTGGTAACCTCGCCTGCTCCAACAAACACTTAATGTTATTTATCTGTTTGTAGGGTGCTTGCGGAGTTCCTAGTTGTAAACAATACAGTATAATTCGTACTCGTCAGTAAGGAGTCAACAAGACAAATAATTTAGTACGCAATTACACCTGTATAATAATAATAATAATAATAATAATAATAATAATAACTTTATTAACGTGTCAAAACTGTAGTAGCTGAGGGGAAAAGTCCCCTCTACTAATTGTGGACACCAAACCTGCCTAACTAAAAACGTAATTAATATATATAAAATGGAAAATATTTATATACATTTAAAAAGCCTAATTACAACAATTAACTAAGCTAAAAAAACTGTAAAAATATATTAAAATTCTGTTTCTTCAACTATATTAAAATACTAGAACTACGATATTACAATAGCAAATTGATGACAGTAACCTAAGTACATAGTTTACAGCAGTGAATTCACGATGCTTAATCTTAAGCTACAATTTAAGCTACAATTCATGGCAATGAATCAGGTATATATCGAATTGCACTTTAACCTACAATTTACAGCATAAATTGTACTTAACCTAAGTGACAATATACAGGAGTGTTCCGTTGAGATAAGAAATGGTACTTAACAGTTGCCTTGCGTTTCATGCTCCGTTTTCGAATTCGTCCCACAAATTGAACATTCTTGTCTGCAGGGCTTGGTATTTTCTTCACTGGATTCATGTGAGTTTGCGTTCTGAAACTAGCTTCATTTGTAGGCGTGTCAGACATGCCTATGGGTGAAGTAGTTGGAGCAAGAGATAGAATGGCACGTTTGACTGTCCTGCTGCTCGGCAGTTGAGTCCAAGATGCCAACCTTCGATGTCTTAGTTTGTGCGAATGGACTGCACATGCGCGGAGCAGGATGAGGGAGGCCATGTCCTGCTTTCAATCCAGGTGGTTTTCACTAAGTCGGTAAACTCTTCAAGCCTTTCTAGCATTTCAAATATTGTAGCGATTTCATTTTTCGGTCAAAATGGCAACACCATAATCTTTTGTAAGAAGCGGTGGGTTCATGGATCGTTGTTGTAAGCACTCTGGAGACCCATCTCTTGAAGCTGGAAGAATAATAAAAATGTTCATTGAACATGAGTTAAATAAAACGTAAATCCCTATCGCCTAGTGTAATCTCTAAGTAAATGTTTTTATTTTGCAATGAGAAATAGTATGTCTGTTTTGAGTAAATCTTTTTGTTATGCAGTGAGAAATGGTATGTTTATATTCTCTAAAATGCTTTTCTAAGTAAATCTCTTTGTTATGCAGTGAGAACTGGTATGTTTATATGTTGTAAGTGAATCTTTTTCTTTTGCAGTGAGAAATGGTATGCTTTTTCCTAACACTAACCTTTCGCCACAGCGCTTGGGTCCAATGAAATGCACGCCCCTCGACGTCAACATCTGGAAGTTCCTCTCCCAAAACTGACCAGATTGTCTTCTCGAAGTGGATGGTGATTCGTCTCACAGATGGCACAGATGGAAACATTTTTAGTCTTGTCTTTTTGACCTTAATGTGTATATCTGCATGTGCAGGCAGATGTAAACAAGTAAAGTTGCGTGAAGTCTGGAGTAAACTCCAAGCGAGGCGCTGGAGAAGAAGTTTAGAACAAATCGTGTTGAATGTCTTTTAATGACTTGAAAAAATAAAATCATAAATTGGCTCACAAGCAATTCTTGTCAAAGTGGATCTAGAGAATAATAAAACAAGTGAGTGCACATTTCAACACAAACCTGGGGAAGGGGATGATGGCAAGAAAGTTAGCATCGCCAGTGACAAGTGTGGTAATGACCATTTTTTTAATAATTGTAGCCAATGGAATAGTCAACGAGGGATGGGGTGGTTGTTCCAGCCTCTACAGGGAGAGGAAGAGTGTAAACAGAAAGAGTGTAAAAAAGAGTCTCCTATCATATTCCTATTAGACCATCCCGTTAGGTATGTATCACTCTTCATTTAACGAAAAGGTGTATTAATTAGTTATTTAAATATAAATAATAAGATAACGGGCAAACCCTGGACAACAATTTGAATTTTCTTGGAATGTTCGTCGATTTTTCGAAGCTGCTATTGTTTTGTTGTTTGCAAAAAATCATGCTTATCTGCAAAAAGTCGGGCAAAATTTCGAACGCCATTTTACCGACAGTATCGAATTTCTGTGACTAAATTCAAAGAGAGTTTCGAAATTTTGGAAGACTGTTTCGAAAAGTACTTAGAAATTCGAAGACTGCTTCGAAATATCAAAGAGTGCTTTGACCCAAAGGTCATGACTGCTGTGTTAATCGTTACTGAGATACAATCCGCTTGCATTCTTATGCAAATTTATTACACTCACTGTGGACACTTACAGTTGTTATTCTGCCCTAAAGATGTTTTAAGCGGGAAAATAATCTGCTCTTGAAGGCCTGATTTGTAATAAAGATTACCACCATGTACCCAGTATTTCTTGGCACTGTATTGTGAGCGAAATTGTATTTTTAGTAAAATTAGCCATTGATAAGTGCGTCAGTAGAGCTTTTGTTTTGCAAGCATCACAGAAAATTTATAAAAAGTCGTAACTTCGGTTTTAAAAGGCCTATAAAGATGATTCAATCAGGAAAATATTCTGCATTTAAAGGTCCGATTTGTGAGAGAGATTACCACGATGCACCGAGTATTTCTCAGTACCTCACTGCAAACTAATTCAATTTTTTTACCCCATGGGCAAAACCTGGGCCCAGGCCCATGGGCTACCCTGTAGGCCATCCCAAAAATTAAAGTCACATAAAAAGTATGAGATATCACCAAAAGCCACATTGCCACTTTACTCGTGAAGTGTGATGTGATAACTGCGAATTACAACCCCTCCTTACCACTCTTAATGCAACACACACGTACACACATGTACACTTGAAAGCGTATATAATTCAGTGCCTCATTAAAAATGTTACGTGAGTTGACTATGCAAGCTATGCAAATTTTATACGGAATTGTTGAAAATTACTGACATACAAAGAGTACCTTTAACACAACTAATAGAGTCTTACTTTTAAAGTTTGAATTTCTTTATCTTCTTGCTTTGAATGTGAGCTTTGCTTGGGTCGAAGTGAGGATTCCTTGCCCTAATACAATTAGCGTACATGTTACAGGTCAAATGCAAATTCAGGTTAAATTTTTTTAACCTAGGTTATTTTTTTAACCTAGGTTAGTTTTTTTAACCTAGGTTAGATCTTTTTCAGCTAGGGTTTTTTTAAGTAGGTTTCCAAAATTTTTTAAACTTAAGTTGGTAATTGCATAAGGATACTGTTTCAGTTATTTTTCATTGACATTAAGGATAGGGCCACTGCACGTATTTCAGTGATTAGAGTTAAGCCCTTAGTTTAGTGATTAGGGTTAAGCGCTTATTTCAAATGGTTAGCTTTCATGGAAGGTTAGGGCTACTACGCGCATTTCAGTGATTAGGGTTAAGCGCTTATTTCAAATGGTTAACTTTCATGGAAGGTTAGGGCTACTATGCGCATTTCAGTGATTAGGGTTAAGCCCTTACTTTAGTGATTAGGGTTAAACGCTTATTTCAAATGGTTAGCTTTCATGGAAGGTTAGGGCTACTACACGTGTTTCAGTGATAAGGGCTAAGCCCTTAGTTTTTCAATGCTTGGTTTGCTTTTGTGCAAGGTTGGGGTTGTTTTGTTTTGGGGTACCCTTAAGCATATTACATTGATTTTCTTTCCGTTGATTTTCTTTTTACTAAAGCAAGACTATGGACTCATTTAAGTTAAAACATACCTAGCACAATATAGAGGAATGTGCAACTTAAGTAACAAAATTAATTGTCTTGAAGAGTACCGGTAACAGTAAATTGGACATGAACAATGTTACTGATCTTTTTATTTGTAATTCATTTCTTGTTTGCAAGCTGATGAAAAGGCAATCTCCTTGGAGTAATCAAAAACATTATTTGTAGCTGTGCATTTGTTTAAGCGATTTGTTGAAATAGAAGTTGAAATTATTCCATGTCTTGTAACAACTTTGGTATAGTTATTTTCAACCTAGAGTACTTTGCCAATAAGGACATTTGGATGGAGAGGCGAGGTCTTATCTACCTTATCAATTTTTATAGCTACAATGTCACCGACTTTAAAGGAAGTTTTTGTTTTCCTGGCTTGTTTCATTTTTGCATTATATTGCTCTTGATTTTCATTTACAGTTTTTTGCATCTTTTTTCTTTGCTCCGATTGCTCTTCTAACTGCCTTTTCTGGGATGATGAAGATGGTGTGACAATTTTTGTTTAATCATTATCCTCATTTGATGAACCATTATTGTTTGTTTCCTTCCATGGTTTTGTCCCAAAGACTGCAACTTATGGAATTTGTTTGGTTGCAGCATGTATGGTTATGTTTTTCTTGTAAGCTGCTTCACCCAGTACACTGCACCAACTGTTGAGCTCAGCCTTTTTCTCTCTAAGAATGTTACTTAAGTTTTCTTTGAAAGTACGATTGCCTCGCTCTACTAGCCCCTGTGTAGTGGGTGTTCTCGAAGCACCATGAACTTGTGTAATGGAATTTGTCTTACAGAAATCTTTCATTTTTTGGCCTGTAAATTCCTTTCCATTGTCACTATGCAAGGTGTGAGGAAATCCAAACATGAAAAAAACGTTTTGCAGTGCTTGTACAACCTCCTCGCATGTCTTTTACTTCAGTGGAATGAGCCAAGAATACTTGCTGTAATGATCGTTAATGTGAAGCACCCATTTATGACTTGAAGAACATGAACAAGGCAAATTTTGAAAGTCAGTTAAATCAATTTCGACATGTTTCAGGAAACTATCGGCTGCAATTGGTTTAATAACAGGTTTCTTCATATAGCTTGTCACACTACGTTGAGATTGATGTAGAGTGCAAAGCGACACAAACAATTCAGTTACCTCTTGGTTAATTCCCGCGTAACGTTCACGTACGTAATGGTCTGTCTTATCCCTGCCACGGTGAGCAATAGCAGAATGTGCATCAGTCAAGATTTTGAAGAGCTCACGTTTTGGAATAACAGTTCTTCCATTTTTATCTTGAACTTTTCCCTGATACAGAGTCCACTGTCTACGTTTGAGAGTTGCAATATCTTTCTTTGACATTGACTCGAACGAGCCTTCGTCTTGTCGTAGCCAGATTTTGGCTGTCGGAAATAAACAATGTTGTTTGGCTTTGTTTTCCCTTGCTTGAAGCTTTTAAGGCATCCAATTTCTCGTAAAATACTGTTTAATCTGCACAAGAGGCCATTTTGAAATCAATGTTTGAGAACAGAAGTCCATGCACTAAGTAACCGCGCAGGTATGAATAAATTAAAGTTTTGGCCAAGGGAGTCTGGGACCAATAACTAATTGCCACAAGAAATATGCAACGATTGCTTGCGTGGTCAAGTGGAGATGAAGAAGGACAACTGAGCGAGAGGTCTCGAGTTCGAATCCTGGTAAGTACATTAAAAAAATTAAAAATTCTTAATACTTGACAATTGTATGTGGGAGTGGTGGGGGTTACATGTGGCCAGGGGGGGGGGAGGGTACTGAGAACATCAGGGGTAGGGGCTGGGTAGGATGTACGAGGGAAGGTAAAAGAAGGAGAAGAGAAAGGTCGATTATTATTATTTTTTTCTTTATTCTTTTTCAGAACCCCTAAAAAATGCCATGCCCCAATTCTTTTTACTACACCCCAAAAAAAGGAAAAGCCCTTTTTCAGACAGTTGATAGGTAAAAATCACCTAGGTTAAAAAAAATAACCTACGTTAAAATAAAATTTACCTAGATTGAAAAGAATTACCTAAAGTTAAATTTGACCTGTAACATACACATGGTAGTGCGTGCTTGTTCTTGAAAGTTTTCACGTATTTCCCTTGGCTCTCGATCCACATGAAATCATGCTCCTTGTGTTGGATGCAATACTTTCGATCAATTTCTCCCACAGTGAAGTCTGACCCATCCCTTATGTTTCCTTTGCATCCCACAGCACAATTTTTGATGTGGGTACTAACTTCAATTAGTTCAAACGAGGTACTGACTGTTGGTTGTACAAAGAGCTTTGTAGGCTTGCTTTTTCGAATGGTAATTCGAGGAGGGTTAGACGAGACTTCAGCGGTGTATTGTGGTGAAGCCTGGTCGCTTGCCACTACTTCTCCCAGGGTCTTTATTACAGTACTCTGATTTAACTGGCTTGGAGTCATAACGTCTCGTGACTTGTTACAATGCCTTCTTGCGGGCTTTTTAGCACCTGTATTTTTGTTGACCACAATTGTTGTCAATGCAGTCAAGTTGTCTTTTTTTTCCCTGGTTTTGATATCAGTTTAAATAAGCTGCAATGCTTCCGTTATGGGCAGCTACTTTGACCGTTTGGGCACAAAGTTTTCTCGACTTGAAGACTAAGCATTGGCTGTCACATAGATATCCATTGTTTGAAACTGCTTTCACTGTGTGAGGCGTTTGCAGATGCTGACTTTTTTACTAGAAAACATTATTTTCAACCCATCACGAATGCCTCTCTCTTGGCAAAGAGAACAAAAACTATATGGGGAAATGCTGTCTCAGTTATTAAAGAGTTATTTTATACCCCAGGGTACTATCAACACACGTAAAGGACAATTTCTCACTTTTGACTCACAGTTGCGTGAAAAACGGAATTCACTTCCCATCCAAAATAGTCCATGTGTGAACGGCGCAAAATGTTGTGTTTGTGTCCTCAATAACAAGCTTACAAGATCGTGCCAAGGTTTCCAGCTTTGGTGATCTTCAGAAATTATCAGAACATCTTCAGGAAACTTCAGAAAACGTCGGAACATCATTGGTGGATGTTCGGAAGTTGTCAGAAATTATTGAGAAATTCAGCTAATATCTATTTGAAATTCTCATGCATTTGACTTGTGAAAAGTTGGTATGTGCTCCTGTGCTTTTGGTGGATTCCACAGGGAAAAATAGGGCCCAGATAAACACGTAGTTCGAATTCATTGCATTGTTTGGTTGTGAATTCTCGTTTTATTTTGGTTTTTTATGGTTCTGCTTGACAGAATAATAAATTAGTTAATCCACCACAGTCATCAACTTTTTAATATTTATAATTGATAAATTAATAAGAAATTAATTTTCAGTTTATGCCACCCATGGGGTAGCCCATGGGCTGGCCCATGGGTCTGGGCCCAGGTTTTGTCCACACCCATAAGTACAGCATGCAGGTCACTCAGGTGAGAAGGAATGTAAATATCTTTACTTTGAGTAGAAGGCAACGTGATGTTTGCAAAAATATTTCCATTCATCACGCTGAAGTCGATATCACATTAATCTTCGCAGAAAACAAACAAAATCCGAAGACTCTGATCTAATTCTACCCTGAGACAAATGTACCGCACGTAAATTTAGTGTGATTTGTATGGATGACATTCAGTAACACAATGAATAGTTCTCAAAGCCATCAAGACAGCAAATTGCTTTCTCAGCTGTGTTGAAAGGCGATGGTGTTGCTGAAAATATATTTCTATGCTGTTTCTTCTAGTATTAAAGTTGTTAAGATGCAAAGATCTTCGCGAGTTCATTCATGAGGCCATCAGACAATCAGCCATGACCTCCTGCACAAGTTTCCAAATGAAATTGTTTTGTCTTGCCTGTCAAAAAAAGAGTTGCGCTGTTTGCCATATTCTAGCTTTTGGACTTTCTGTTTCTATCTCTTGAACGGAATGAAACACTGAATTGAGTCAGTTGAGCCTGTATCGCCATATCAAGCATGTTGCAGTGATTGCTTACAATTGGAAAGTTGGCGGATATTTTATTTGATTTGATGTGAATTTTTTCCGATATTTCACTGGTTTTGAAAATTCGAAGAAGCAATTTTTTCAATTAGCCTTGCGAACGTTTGCTTGACTTGGCGAATTGTTGCTGAAATTTCCTTTAGTGTTTGCGCAAATGCAACAAAAATTGATCAAAAGTTGGTGATATTTCGAAGAATGCAAAGCGCGAAATTCGTTCTCATTCCTTTTGCACAATGGTGTACTGCTTTGATCAATGGCAAGTTGAGAGAAATGTTGCATGAATTGAAAATTGTGATACTTTGAAAATCACACATCAAGATATTTACACACTTAGCATCTTCTTTTAGCCATGCAAGAACCATGCAAGAACCCATCTAAAAGTCATTCCGATACAAGTTGTTTCAATACAAACCCAAGTCGTTTCGTTACAAATGTGAAGTCAATTCAACACAGCCTAAGTCGTTTCGATACAACCTGTTCAGTAAGAAATTATACTGACTGGGTAGTGTAATTTGCAAGATATTCAGAACCTCTCTCTTTTACCTACCACATATGCTCTGGTGTCGTATATATCGATACGTACTTTCGTCTTTGATGTGTTCTTTTTAATTCTGAGGTAATACTTGTACTACTAGCTGTGAACATTGTAAGAAACAATTAAAAACATATAGTTTCACGGACTTTCAGTGCTTGTACTGTTCTCTCAAGATACGGAGCTGTCTCGATTTGGCTCATCAGTTGCCTCCACTTTACCACACTTGCCAGTGGCGATGCCAACTTCCTTCACCATTCTTATCATTTATATTCTCAGCAACTCCTACCACCAAACTGTCGGTCTTCGTCCCAGCTGTTTCTTCTGTCTAATTTTCTCCTTTTTGTCACTGTTTTCTTGCCGTCATCACTGTTGACACTTTCAGTGCTTGTACTGGCTTGACTTGGCTCATCAGTTGCCTTCTCGTTTAAAACTGACATAATTACTTTATGTCAGTTCTTGTTGCAGTTGCCATTGATTTGGGTATTGTTGTGGCTGTGGCGATGCTTGCTGCTCTGGATCTTGATGTTTTCTCTTTTCTCGCCACGTAACTCGTCTGTTTTGCTTGCTTTTTTGCAAATCCGAAAGCTTGCTTTGACCTTTTTGCCTCTCCACTAAAAGCACGCGCAATTCTTTGTGGAAATGGGCGCGTCTTGCATAGTCTTTCAGATCATTTGCTCCTTTTGCTTATTAGCACTTTGTGCTGTGAGTGATTCAAGTTCTAAAGAGCACAAACTGATTTCTTTGGTTCTTTCTTCCGTTGACTGCTTTTCCCTCCTTGTAGGCTTCTCTGGTTGAACATACTTCGATCTGCAGCCAGTTTTTTCCAGAAGATGAAGGTTTTCCATGCTTCTTTTTCGGCATTCTTTTTTCAGATTTTCTTTGTTATGCATTTTGTTTTGCAACTTCATGGCTATTTCACAAGAGGTATTTACTGCTTCCTGCCGAGGTGTCAACTTAGCACTTTCTCCCCTGAATGTACTGTAGATTTTAGACTGTTCCTTACTTAATGGATTCTGACTCCGTTTTTCTTGTACGTAAACGAGAATGGACTGGTGCTCAGCCTCAGGGGTTACCACTACAGCATCGTTGTTCACAACAACAGGCGTTGTGCCTTCAGGTTTTGCCAAGTTTGTCTTTGAACTGTTCAAGTTGTCACGAATATGTCTTAACTTCTGCTCAAATTTAAGTAGCAGGACCTGTTTTGAAATGATTGCCGTAAGGGAATCTTTGTTTAGAAGGCAGAAGGCATCTCCCTCTGTCTTTGTTTACAATAAAAGGACAGCACCGTCTTACACTCTGCAGCTGATTGCACGGCAAAATGATTTGCGGTTTTAAGTACTACAGGGTACTACAATTTATATTAAAAGGTAAGTCGCCTCGCTAATGAGGTAGACATATAAGGTAGGCATATTAGAAAGTATACTTTTTGGCAACAACCTCAATGGAGTCCATGCTTGCAGTCTCTGCCACATGCCAGACCAAAACCTGACAGGGTGTCAAATGCCCCGGGGTAGGCCAATACCCAACTCCTGGGCAGTGAAAAATTTCAATGCCCCACCTCTGGAATTAAAACGTGAGCAAATGCCCAAATAATGCCTGCAAGATGGACACTGCTGGAAATGACTGATGCGTGACATACAAACATTCTGATGACCCCTTAACTTGTACTTAATTTTACCAGCTATGGACCAGCATTTCTCAACTTTCTGGCATTTCTTCAGGTCTTGAAGCCAATTGTTGGCGATCATAACTTTCTGCTTTATCTTGTGACTTGATAACTTAACAATAACCTGTCTTGGTCTTTGTGATGCAGTTGTCACATCATGGTGGGGCCGCTGACCAATACGGTGTAATATGTCTACATCATTACTCGCATCAACTTGGGACTGCACTTGAAGAAAGCAATAACCTTTTCTTTTACATTCTCCCTATCTTCTATAATTCCTGACACCTTCACGCTATTTTACCTGCTATACTGTTCTATGTGAGTGGCATGTTTACAAATCGTAGGCTATTTCTTTTTTCAAGCTTGACTCTAACAAATTATGGCTTTTGTTGAATTCTTTTTTAACCTCCTTGAGCTTGTGTTCTACTTTCTTGATTTTTGTGACAGTATAGTCCTCTTATTTGGCCATTTCCTCTTCCGTTTGAATCTGTAACTTCAAATTGAAGTCAGGGAGCAACTGGTTGACGTTTGCCATTATTGAGGGTTTAATTTCGTCAAGTCTTCCCAATGTCCGATCAGATTTGCGTTCTCTTATCACATCCTCTGTTTGAACTGTTTGTTGCTGCTTTGCCTTCAGACGCTTGCTCCTATGAGTAATAAAAAGGAGCGGAATTTTTGTTTTCATGCTTGCTGGTGTACCTGGTGTTACAACAGCTGCCATGTTAATTACATCAAATTCCTGAGCAGGTCCAGTTCATGAGAATTTTTACCGTACAGTTCTGTGCATAGTCTCGCAATCCAAGGAGGGTTTATATATGTATTTTTTATCTTCTTATCTTATTTTATCTTTTTGTGTCACACAAAATAAAAAACATGTCATATGCTTCGTTTGTATCCAAACTGAGGATTTACAGACATCGATGTTTTGTTAACCAACCTCACTAGGGAGTATTGCTTGTTATTATCAATAAATGACCAGCTGTTAGTGTAATGTTTGTGTCAAAATATTGTTCTCACTCTTGGTGCTCCTGAATCCCTTATATGTTGCTTTTGCTCCCAGAATAGAACTTTGTCCTCTGGGACGTTTTCTGTTCACACTTGATATCTTTTCCCAAAATCGTTGCTATCATCTTCCAGTTCTATCCTTTTGGCTCCTATCCGCTCTCTCCTTGTTCTTTCAGCCTCTTACTTTTTCTCACTGCTAATCTTATCAGAGAGCTCTTCTTGGCGCATATATCGATTGCTAGTTCCAGGATTCACAGCATTGTTTTCTTGTTTTCTTGTTTTCTTTTTCTTTGTGACTTCTTTTCATTTGGTTGCATCATGAGCAGATAAACCCTCCTGAATTAGTGAACACTTTGCAAAGTATATTTCCTCTGTGACCCCAGCAAGGTACATGATTAAGGATACAAAATAATCCAATCACCATGCGAATGGTAGGAATTTCCAGGTCCAACTGCGAGCCTGTGTTGATCGCTCAACATTCTCCAGATGTGTGGAGTCTGTCCAACCACAATTAAATTTTGTCTCTGATACCTACTAACATAAAATCTAACCAAACGTCAATTCTTAGCTTATAGGCCTTATAATAGCGCATTACAGCTCATGCTAAGCATTACAGCTAATCGCTCATGAAACCATTGAAAAATCACGGAATCATACTTACTGGATTAATTGTTGTAAATGCAGCACTTCTCTCGCAGAACAATGAAGTTCAATACAGACGTTCTCTGTGCGAATAAAGTCTATGGTAGCACCCAGTTTACAAAAGAGAGCCACTCATTTGATAATGTTGAGCGTAGTATTCTCAATACCACACACTGCCATCTTTACTATCGTGGTTGGTAGTTCTGCTCTGGCCTGGTTAGGCCTGATGGCAATTTTCTGCTTGGTGTCCTGGCCTGGTAGCAAATGTTCTCCTCCCAGGCAAAGGAATGTTTCACATCCTGGTGAGCTGTTTGAGGGTTTCCCTTTTCTTTATTACGTTAGTAAGGGTGGATTGGGGTAATTTATCGAACATTTAACCGTAATCCTCTCCTGAAAATGCAGAACTGACAACCATGCAAAAAATTAACGGGTTTCCACCACCGTACGACAATTTCTTAACCATAAACTGCCATGAAAATAAGGATCTATCCGTCAACTAACCCCCCCCCCACCCCCCCCCCCCAAAAAAAGAAATAGGCCAAAACCGCCCAACTGCCACATAAGCAATAAACATCCATTTCTTTGATCTGGGTTTTGATTATTGTCAACTCTCCACAAGCTAGACCAACCAACAAACGCAAGCTGGTATCCCTTGTGGTAGAGTTGAATCACGGTTCCTACAGTATCACTCCAAACAATCCAGGCAATTTTTATGCCTGGCTGATAAGCTCACTAAGTTTCTAACTTTTCATTTTTACCCAGCTAGAACAGTACAATTACCACAGTTCTAGCTCCAAAATGTCTCAGGTTAACCTGATCCTGTAAGTAAGGGCAGACATGTCGGATGCCTGGAATTGAGGCGCACAGCGGACGGTTATTGGGTTCATCTTGTTGCTGTTGCTTAGCCTTTACCTTTTGTCTTTTAAAAGAAGACAGAACGCCCAACATATAACGTCTGACGACTCTAGCGTCTTTTGTTTATGTCATTCAGACCCAATAACAGGGGACTTTGATGTGTCGAGTACAAACACAAGACGCCTGAAGTGCTTTATCGTCCCAATTTAGGTAGCGGTTTCTTCACTTCATTTCTTCTTTGCTCTCTTGTTTTTCACGGCTATGTCTAGTTCCTCTTCCATCTCTAGCAAAACCTGCTTCCTCGACTGATTTCTCCTTTCGAAAAACATTTGCATTTCCATTTCTTGTCCTTATTGACAAGAAGCTCCGCAATGTTAACATGTAAGTGGATTAGTTTTTTTGCGTGTTTAAATTCAGTTTTCCTTCAAGTTTTGTTCTGTTCATTCTCTTCCAAAAACAGAACCCATTCTTTTTTAGTCTTTTTTTTCTATTTGGCCGTTTTCTTTAATCCGTCCTGTTTTTTTTTATACCAGACAACATAATCTTCTAAGACATTAAATGCGTCTAGATGACTCTAACATCTCTTGTGGCTCGCTCTTTAAGTTGGAGAACTACCCTCTAACGTATTGCAATAACCTTCAGTGAGGAACTTGATTTCTTGCTCCATGTCTTGTTTCACATAGTCATTAACTACGTCTCCCTGCTTCAGAACAGCTATTTACACCAGTTTTTCAAACCCAGTGCCAAGTATCCAACCACATTTGCGTTGACGTTGTTCATTTTCGTTCTTCTCTCGCCGGAAGGATAGAACATTAAAAAGCTGCAAAAGTCAGAAAAACACAAAGAACATGTATGTAAATTTTCCACCTAGTTTTATCGTTTACTTAGAAAATATGAATGGTGGACCTTTAATTATTTTTTCTGAAGCATCTCAGCGTTCTGTAATCCTAAATCATTGAATTTGATTGGCTAATTATGTGCATGTAACCGGTCCAGCTTTTTGGGTCTTACCTTAATTAGAAGACAGAATTTGCAAAACAACTAGTGTATTGTATTCTTTATTGTATGGGAAGGCATTGTTTTGCAAATTCTGTGTCTTCTACCCGAAGTAAAAGCCAGCTTTTTCCTATTCGGACTATTGTGTCTGGAATCTGTGGGAAACCTGAAGTGAAATTGTTTTACTTCAGCACAACGAAATGTTGGGTTTTGTCCTCTTAAAACGGCAGTTTTTGCTCAAATAACAATTGTAAAGTGAAGGGAAGTTCAGCAATGGAATACAAGTGTTAGGATGGATTTTCATTTGTGACCTTCACCAAATACTCCTTCAACTTGCTAGTTTCACGACCTTGGCACTGGAAAGACGATTTAGGTCGTTATTTTCTTTTAAAATTACTGCAACTGACTTATGTAGGTCTCTTAGCATGTCCCTTATTTGTGATAGTGTCCGCCATATTGTCTTCGTCTTGGAGCTGTACCGTTGACTGAGATTCTTTGGTTGCATCCAAATTTGGACGCTTGACGTCTTTTGGCGTTTCTTTTAAAGATCCTTGATCTCCCTGCTTATTTTTCTTGTGGTTTGGAATTTATACAACATGTATATGCGTTCCAGGAAAGGGAAAAGTTTCCTGCTCAAAATCCATGTCTGCTTTCACAGAGGCCATGCATGCTCTCCCAGGACTTTCACTTTCTTGAGTTCTGCTGCAAACTCAATCAGCACATCGCTTGTATCTGACACCAATCCCTATGCCAATGTGTTTTTTTCTGTCCACAACCATGGCTTTTGCGACGCCCGAACACATTTTCCCAGGAAAAACATCCGTGTTTATCGCAACTCAGTAACTCGCGTAACATCGAATCGGTTTGAAGTACATATGGCTCGAATTTGCAGCATTTGGCCTGAAACATAGCACGGCTAGTGCCTTCCGGTTTCTGCTGTCCACAACCATGGGTTTTGTGGCAGGCCAAACAAATTTTCCCAGAAAACCACCTGCCTGTTTAGTCTACCGAGCTGCAATCAATAAATGGCTGTTCAACTATTAAAATGAAGACTATTTTTACGACATAGCAGGTCGGTGAAGTGGTTAACGTCATTTCCTTGCGTTCCAGCGGCTCAGGTTTGAATCCCAGACAGAGGGGAGTTGTTTTTTTCCCTTTTTTTGGTAATTACTTTAAAAAATGAGTAAATTCCAGCAACAGAAAAAGTGGAGCTCCGCTTTTAGGCTTGGCTAAATCTATATATTATTTCTGTGATCTTGTTATGAGGTGTCAGCACACTTACTTCACACTTTTTGCTCTATGAGAAAATTTGTACTGTTTTATTGTAGTCTATACTTGTTCCCTACGGTTTGCCAATGGCTCTTTCTTATAAGCTTAATTTTGACTTTGATTTTGAGTGGTAGTTGTGCAGAAAAACTGTTTGCAAATCAATTCTCTAACAATTGGCCCCTTTTGTCTTCAAACAGGCAGTAAAAAAAAAACGTTATTCACTGGCCTAGGCCAGTCCGTATTGGAAAAAGCTGTGCCCTCGGTCTTGAGTGTGGCCCGACCTTGGGCTGTACCCAGGACCTTGGCCACAGTTTTTCCCTATACGGACCTCCTGCCCCATAAATAACATATATTTATTTGTGCCCGAGTGGAGGAACATCATAAAACGATAACTGCAGTCAACAAATATGAAGAAAATCCATGTGAGAACGATTCAACACAAAGGCCTAAGAATAACAACTAAGAGAAGGAAAATACAAGACACCCCTCGCCTTGCTTGGTATTAAGAAATATTAAAACAATAAGGTAATACTTTTCTCAACATTAGGCCTTTGGGTTTTCGTAACAGTTTCTCCACTCGTGTCATGTTGTTGTAATTGAGTTACCTGTTGTCATTCCATTGAAGCAAAAGCTGGTTCACTTTCCAAAGAAAAATATTGGAAATAGCCATTCTTGTTTTGATTGCACTGACAACTTGTCATCATTGGTACAGTTGAATTCGCTGTCAACTGCCATTTCAGTCACTGTCATTTGTTAGTGTTTTGTCTTTCATTTTGAGTGGAATGTTTAAACATTTTGAGACGGAATGACTGACTTTTCTTCTGTCGTTTAGACCTGAAGTCCATGGACCAAACTTTGGGAGACGTGTAACTTAAGGGCTGAAATAGTTGTGGTGCTTTGCTTGATTGCTCCTATTTTTTAATCAGTTCGTGGGGGCGTGGTGGTGCAGTGGCTAGCGCATTGGTCTTCAGATCTGAAGGTTGGTGGTTCGAGGGCCAAACCCTGCCATGGTGTTGTTTCCTTAGACGAGAAACTTTACCCCACATTGTCTTTCTCCACCCAGGTGTATAAATGGGTACTGGCAACATACGGCTCGGGATAACTCTGAAATGGACAAGCATCCTATCCAGGGAGAGTAGCAATACCCTCCGTTACTTCATGCTGCAGAACTGGGATAAGCTCTAGCCGTGTGGCCTTCCTTGGCTCGTATGTGACGTACATAATTAAAAGCATTCTTGCTGATTTTCTTTTCTACGATGTTAATTCTTTGCTTGCGTCAATGGCAAATAAGTTGTGATTCCTCCAAATTAGCTTTTTTGAACTCAATTTTAAATCATAGATCAAACAGTATTCAGAGGGGTTACAAATGGGCACTTGTTAAACTTTTGTCCTTTTCTGGGCGAATTTATTGAGAATTGTCTTGGTGACAAACAACGTATTACAGCTTTTCAAACTTGAAGCCATACGCAATTCCGTCACTGCATGTTAAGAGTGTAAAAAGCTCACGAACCTGGGATGACAGCTTTCCCGCACTATGCAGTTTCACTGACTCAGATGTGATGGAAAAACATAGGATATGGTTTTAGTTATTTCTTTTAAACATATACCAAACATATCGCCATGATAAATTAGTTATTTTTAAAGCAAGATTGTAATGCGCATATGATTATATTCATAGAATATGCGCACTATAAGTGATAAATATTATAATTATTATTGTTTCAAGTTAGCCGCATGCTTAACTTGAGCAGGTATTGTTTCGTGGCAGAGGTTTTTCTTGGCAGTGAAAGAAATATTCAGCACGAAAGACAGCTGTAAATGGGCTACAAACGCAAAGGAAGTTAAAGGATTATAAGATGAAAAACCTCTGCTAGCAAGATACTTCAAAGTTGGCTACTGATGAGTGGGATAGTAGAAGGTAAAACCTTGCACTGCACCACTGGAATCTACAAGGTTGGTCACTGGTTCTTGTTTAAAATTTCCAAGTTCGTAAGTAACTGACATCTGAAGTACGGCATGTATGTTAGACTACACAGCATATTTGATTAGATCTTCTCTGTTAAAAATGCAATGTAGGTCTACCTTTCTTATTCCTTCTCCTTTAATGAAAAACGTTGTGTATTTCTTCTCCATATTAATGCACATCATGCAGAGTAAAGTTATTATTTTCCCACACCACAAACAACAATACAAAGATAATGAGTATAGAAAAAAGAAAGAAGGAAGATTGATGGTAACAGTGGCGAGGAGGCGTACAGGAAACCATGAAGCTTATGTAAATAAGGCCTTCTCAATTATGATGTTACAGTTGAAATTGAAATTACAGCGACAGATGCCAATGCACTGTTTTACCAGAATACAGTTCATTACAAAATTAAAAGGCAAAGTTACTGAATATTTTACAAGAACAATTTGAGGCAAAAGTAAACACACATCTAAGAATTACTAGTAGTTATTACAAATAAATGCCTTAAGTGATTTCTTAAAGGAAACTGTGGAGAGGTCGAATTGATGATACCCGTGTTAAGAGAATTGTAAAACTTAGGTCCTTGGTAAAAAACAGAAAATTTGTTTGTGTTAGTCCGACAGAAAGGCAAACGAAAGGTGTGAGAGTTTCTCGTATGATACGAATGAATCTGTCTATTTTAGGTAATTTTACAAGCGAATTTGAAAGGAAGAGTTTGGTTTTGATGGGAGTACATCTCATAGGGGAACTCACAATGAATAACTGTTAGGTAAAATCTCTAGAGAAAACGAAATATGCTTTCTAATGGGTGATTTCAATGTTAACTTAATGAAATATCAACATCATCACCTCACAGGACAATTTCTAGATGGAATGTATTCTAAACACTCATCGGAAACATTACGTACCGGTCAAAAGCAGTATGGACTAAATTAGTTTACTCGGTCAGGGTAAACTTTACTCGCGATAGCCAATCAGAGAGCTGAATTTTTACAGCCGTCCCACCGAGTAAAGTTTACCCTGTGCGAGTAAACTTTACGCCGCTTTACCTACAGCTGTTTGTGAAACAAGCAATTGTATGCATAATAATCGATGTATGACGTTACAATTCTTTCAACTGCTCCATTCATGAGTGAAATGGAACATTCTAACTTTACAAGAATGCAAAATTGTTATTGTCTTCAAAGTACAGTGGCGCGCTTTTTCCCTGAGAAAGTGTAGCAGCAAATCGTTCCGGGTCAATAGTTTTATCATTATCTCGGCCCAAAAGGAATCCGTGTTGACAGCACGTTATTGACAATATAATAACCACCTTTCAGTCAGGAAATCTAGTAGATTCTTGGTTGTATAAGATGTTGGTTTGTGAAATGGTACTGAGACGAAAAATCACGCATCTCAGTTTGCAGACTGTCTGCTTCCTCTTTTAACAAATGAAGAATTACAACGTGCTGTCTTTGAATATTAAAGGATAGAATTTATCACACTCGAAATAATGCTAATCACTAGATCTGATTTTGCAGTTGAACACATTTTAATTTTGTTTGCTTGTGCAATCAAGCTACATGATTTGGGGAAAGGGTGACAAATAAATGTAGAATACAGTCTGTAAGTTGATCCTAGTCTTGGTAAATTTTATGCTATCTGCATAATTGTTGAAATGTTCATTTGAATTTCAACTACATTCGAGTACTCATGTCTCTGAAAAGAACAGATTGGCAAGATCTGGGTTTCTCTTTCATCCAGAATAGACGATGAAAGAAATGTAACCGCTTATTGAGCATGAAATCACAAAATAATGCTAAGGTTAATTATTATGCCAACGTTCGGCAACTCTGAACACTCCGTTAATTTGTAAAGACGGCCCTTCGGTAATTTTATTCGTCAAAACTAAAAATTTACCTATGGTTGTTTCCTTTTAAGGACAACAGAATAAATGGTATATTCCTTGAACAACAGTTTGTATTGTGTGATAAAACAAACACCGTGACGTCAAATGTCGTCAAGATCCGGAAACATTTGTTAACAGAGGGTACGTTATCAGTAAACATGAATTCGGTTTCATTCATTCGCTTGTTTGTGTGCTGTTGCTAACGTTGGCGGTCTTTAAAAACAGGCAAAAAGACTGAAAAAGTGTAGTTCTCGGAATGGACCCAGTACAAGTGTGTGTAAAAGTGACCTTTTTTGTTGCACCACACTGCACTTGCAAAGTCTTCAGCTTGTTTCGCTTCAGTGTTATATGTTACAACTGATGGAAGCAGTTCCATTCGAACTTTAGTTCTCTTCCGACTGGAAAGAACGTCAGAAACGGAAGGTTTTAATACCTGTTTCTCGAACTTTCCGTGTTCTGGGTAGATTTTAGCTGCCTTGATCGGCGCCAATTCTGCTAGATCAATGTACTAATTGCAAATACAGAGCGCGAAGCGATTTCTTGCGAAACATTTGAGAACCATGAAATCATAAATAAGACATGGTGTCCCGTCGTTGACAAAAAGTAAAATTTACCGGCGTTGCTAGCTATATATTTAGGCAGGGCAATGAATCGTGTCATAATTCCTTGAACTGCGACCCTGGGAGCTGTGGTGACTGTGATTTGCTTTACATATCTTCAATTGACCGTGTTCACTTCGGCCGAGGTCAAATGTTACATTACTTGATTTATTCGTAAGTCATATTAATTTAAATCAAGAAGTCGTTGGTTTATCTCTTTCCACGTCATGCATTAAATGCTGTACATATCCCATCATAATTGCAGAATCATCTTGTTTCACTTTCGATACTGGTTTTGAATTGAAGTGGCCATTATGGAACTATAAGCTAAATGCTCTGTGTGACTTTGTGACTTGACCGTAGTCTGCGTGCCTATAGCTACGACCAGATAGTCTCGCACAGACTAAGTTACTTTCGTCTCAGAGTATTCTGAGACTTTGTTGTCGTTGAAGAGGTTTTAATTTCTACAAGGACACATCGCTATCTCAGATTTGTAAAAAAGGGACATACTAAATAAACTTGCCATTGCTTAACATGATACCCTAAATATCGTTACAAGCTGTCTGGCGCGAAACTTCGCTGTTCCCGCGAAAAAGTGTCTTTCCAATGTTGTGCACCACATATCCCAATACTAGAAAGGGCAAGAATAAAATAATAAAAGTAACGTAACAGTTGTTAGTTGTGCCCTAAACTTATGCTCAAAATTAAACTCATACCTTTGCCAAGGCGGCATACTTGCCATGTTCCTCCGCTTCTTGGGCCTGTTTTTGTTTTCTTCATCCTCGCCACGCAATGCGCCATGCAGCGAAAGCTTAAACTGTACACGCTATTATAGGTTATGTGACGGGTTTGTCATACCCGGCAACAACAACATGAAGAGATGCAGCGGTGCAAGAAAAGCGTGTCGTTTGAACGGTGTCCCTTTTACGGACTTTTACCCGGGCTTGAAACACAATGATAGCTCATCGGTATATTAAACAAACATAGGTTAGTAAAGAGATGAACTATTTTTGTCGCCTTTGCGAAGCTCGTTTAGTTGGGCTGAAATTTGCTTCGTGGAGTAGAGTTTCTCGGAGTGACTTGTGCTATGTGTCATAGCAGTATAGATAGCTAAAATATGATTGCAATGCTTGTTATTTGATTGTTCACTTTTGAATACGAAATGATTCCTGTTTAACTGATCAAATGACACCCGGGAATGACAGCATTTCTAGGTAAACTTTTCACCTCGTACTTTTGGCTGGCGCCAAAGTATTCATTGCTGTTCCATAAATGTGAAATTGTTTCTGCAAGCTATTAGATGCTTTAATTGGATTTTCCAGGCCAATTGGAAACCTCATATTTGTATCGTACTAGGTTGAGTTCGTGCACAAGCTGTTGCTTGATACTTAACGGCCATTTTAGGTCACGGGTATTAAGTCTACCCCATGCGTGTGTTTCTGGTAGTAAACGAGTCACCTATCTTCTTTCCAAAGATAATTTGTAGTCGTGCCACGCCGGTCTCGTTCCACTAATTAAAACAAACACACCCAGGACTTACAGTGACGGCGGTTTTTTTTGATTGATTACTGTATAACTGAACTCATTGCATTTTGAATATAAGTGCGGTTCACTGGCGTGAACTCGTTTGGCTTTCTTAGGTTATAGGTTACAGAACAAAGCCATTCAAATATTTGAACTAATAAACAATGTGTCCTACCAGTTTATGAATACCTGTGTAGCCGGCAAAACCCAGAAAACGTTCGAGTTCTATAATTCTTCTAGTTCAATGTACATAAAAGTTTGCAGTTGTCTTTTTTACTTAAACACAATTTTGCGCCTAAATCTTCCCACATCCAGATTTTTAAAAAACCTTTTTCTGCAGATACATAATGAATCGTAATCCGTTTTGTAAAAGTAGACAGAGTGAAATAGAGACTTGTCACGTTTATATATAAGATGAGTCCCGTATTATCAATTCAATAATTACATACGATGTTCTGCCTTAAAGGACTTAAAGAGAACCGTTAAATTTCTGAAAGTAACAATTAAACACTACTTACAGTTGAATGTTGTTGTCCCTCACCCACCCTCCCCCCGAAAAACAAAGTATCGGCTGTTCCCTTTCTTGGAACCCAATTGTCGTAAGCTAATCTGCACCATTTCTCTGTCGGTCGCCATTCAACGTTTACATTTCAACACGAACTACTGCGGAGATGACTTGAAGTGAAGCGGCTTTGTAGGATAAGTCTATTTGGTTTTATAAGAACTTTACAGGAAGCACGATTCACCATGTTACCGCTTTTCGTTCTGAGGTTCTTCCTTCTTCTTTTTCCCCTTCCTTTTCGTGTCACGTTTCGTTTGCTTCTTTCTTTTATTTCGCACTTCTATCTGTGGATGAAACATTTCAACCTTAAAAAGTCTTTGCTTTGACTATTTGAATTGTCTATCGGCTGCTAGCCGTCTGCTTTATTGTCCGTGTTACTCTTCTTCGCTCGCTTGAACTGAAGGGAACATTTAAAGACTGTTTTCTAACTCTGAAGCGTCGAGTTTTGTCCTTCATGTCGTTAATATCGCACGAACATCCGTTGAAGAGTTGAGAAACCCATTCATAGATGTAATACGCGCCCAGAGGAAGTATTTGCGATACTTACCAGTGGAAAAGAGTTTTCTTTATTCAAGAGCCTCCCCAACTCTTTGTCCTGTCTATCTCCATCCACTTCCATTTCTTTCTGTGTTGCTTTTTGCTGGCGCACCGTTAGCTTTGGTATAAACCATCGCTCGTTTGCCATCCTCTTTAGCTCGTCTTCTGCCATTCCATCCCATCTTTCCCTTAATTCCCTGTCATTTGCACTGAACGTTTGCCAACGATGAAGTTGAACCTCCGTCATCCTGTGGGAGCCTGTTTGCACCTTTGATGAGAGGTCACTTAGAGGAATCGCCTCCTTCCCCCCAAGTGTCGGTCGCACAAGCTTTGGCACTCCTTCTGGAAAGGTAGAGAGGATAGCAATTGGCTCACCCTCAGGCATCCAGGTTTTATCGTTGCCCAGTTCTTGTACTGCATTTTCGCCTTCTTGTCCTCGCCGAGGAAAAACCTGAACGCATGAGGGTAGATGTGATTTTTTATGCTCACAATGTGCTCTGCTAACCAACCAGAAACGTCGAAGATGTATTCCATATCACGGCATTCTGGTCTGGGAGTATATGCTTCCTCCACCATTGCATGGAGTTCCGGCAAGGTCACGACATTTTTTTTGCTCAATGTCAGAGCAATTCTGCTGAAAACCTATAAATATGCACAACAATAATTACCAACTGGTAGAATGAGAAAAGTGAAGATTATTGTGGATGGTGGCGATCGTTTTTAAGAATCATTTTTTAAATCAGTTTCACGAGATTGATAGGTATCACAGATTTAATAGGAATGCCTTAGTCACATGAACCAGAACACTTCCAGAACAAACGTAGAACATGCCTTGCATGTGATAATATTGAAGCTTCTTCATTTTGTCTAGTGTCATGTTTTATACAAGCTTTACATACTCGTGTAAATTGCGACAAAAATAAAGTGGAATGGCAACTTTAAAATTCAAAGTGAGGGTATTATGACGTCACATGACGTCACTGTCTGCACTTCAGCACCGCCAATATGTTACGTTCCAGAGTTACTACGAGCCTGCCAAGTTTCATAGCAACTGCTTTTATACTGTTCGATGGGAGGTGGGGGTAGTTTTTGCACCCAGGGACAAACAGAGCCATATACAGTCGAACCCCGCTATTTCGAAGTCCCAAGGGAAATGGAAAAAAGTTCAAAATAGCGGGGTTTCGAAATAACCGGGGAAGCGTAAAATTCGTACAATGAATCATTTTTTAATAAAATACAGTACAGTATGAATAAAGACACTGATTAAATAAAAATACAGTAATTATATGTCGGATAAATCAGCAGATGCTGTTGTATTGAAAAATCTTTGAATATTCTGTTGTTTTTGGTTTTTTCTAATACTTTTGTCAATCGTGAATGACAACTGGCTTGTTTGCCGTCGAATCTCGGCCCCCTCAACAGCAAACAAACTGTAGCGTGAGAGAGTTTCGATTGCTTGATGGACTTCACTCTTCGTTGGTCGCTTGGGAGTTTCTCCTTGTTCATCTTCATTTCCATCATCGCCGTCATCCACTTCCATCTGATTTTCTTCACGAAACTCTGCGAGGATGTCTTCATCGCTCAACGAACCAATGTCAGATGTTAAAACGCCGCCATCTGTATCCACCACATCTTCGGCACTGACTTCATCTGGTACAAGTTCGGGGCTCCTTTCCCGTAAGGCACTGATATCTTCTAACAGAATCTTGAAGGGATCGTCGTCGTCATTCAAAGCACTTTGTTGAGCTTGGTTACCAATGCCAGCTTTTCTGAAGCACTTGCGTATTGTCTCCTCTGAAACTCTACCCCATGCTTCAGTGAGAATGGCCATAGCATCTAAAATAGAGAGGTTGGGTAGGGACTTTTTGTTGTCAACGGCATCACTGAATTTCTTTACAGTGCCTTGCCTATAATACGCCTTTGTTGCTCGTATAACACCCTGATCCATTGGTTGTGTCTTCGAGGTGGAGTTTGGCGGTAAGAAAACCGGATGGATTGCTTTTAAATTGGAGATTTGCGGGTGGGTGGGACAGTTGTCAACTATCAGAGCAATCTTTCTTCCTTGACGCTCAAATTTCCTGTCCTGTTCTCGAACCCATTCCTCAAACAAGCTACTATCCATCCAGCTCTTTTTTTGAGCACGATATCTGCAGGGTAAGTTTATCACGCCTGTAAGGCATCTGGGTTTGACAGACTTCCTGATGACAAACATTGGGAACTTTTCGCCTTCAGCATTTGCAGCCGCCATTCCAGTCAAACGTACTTTATTGTGCTTGCCACCATTGCACTTCTCAGATTTCAGATGCAACGATTTATCTGGCAAAGCCTTGTAGAATAAACCAAATTCATCTGCATTGAAAATGTCGCACAACTGGTAGTTTGTTAGTATGGTTGGCAGAGTTGTCTCTTCCCAGGACGCTGTCATGTCTGCTGTGCAGGATTTAGCCTCGCCAGAGACAGTCTTAAACACAATACCATGTCTACCCTTCCATCTGTCGAACCAACCATTTGACGCCTTAAAAGTTTCAATTCCTAGTTCTCTGGCATATTTTGATGCTTTTTCCTTCAGTATGCCGCCGCTGATCGGCACTCCTTCCTCCCTGACTTTTGTAAACCATTTGTACAGCGCCTTATCCACCGCATCATGGTTGCCTGCTCGCTGCTTTCGTTGACTGTGGCTATCTCCCCCTTCGAATGCTTTCACGATCTTCTCTTTATTTTTTATCCACGTTGAAAGTGTATTTGGTGGCACTTTGTACTGCGCAGCAACATCCTTTTTAGCTTTTCCACTCTCAAGCTTCTTCAAAGCCTCGTACTTGTTGAGTAATGTCTTACAAGAGTATTTTCCACGTTTTGACTCCGACATGCTTTCAGGGTACAAAGAAATAATACCATGTGCGTCGGTAATTGCGTGACTGTATTTAATTGTAATACGAAACTACTGTAGTGACAAAGGGTCAAAGTACATTGAACATTGCTCAAAAAGAGCTTCAGTTAAGCACTGCAATGGATCCCCAGTGCACGCTCGCCTCGTTCGAAATCGACTCGCACGTTAAGGGATATCATGCCTACCAAAATGAATGGGTTCCTGTTGTCAACGAGAAACTAAGGACCCGAACAGAGGCAGAAAACGTTGTAGACAAGTATGCAGTGTGCGTGTTGTCAGGTGAAGACGTTGTTGGACATTTAAAGAAAGGAAAAAGTGGACGTTTTGCCAAAACGGTATTTTACTTTTTGAGGGGTGATAAAGACGGTTCATGCAGCGTCATCGTGAGGGGCAAACCTGTCAACCTTGGAGATGGAGAAGGTATGCAAGTGCCGTGCACTCTACATTTCACGGGGCAGAAAACATTCATTGAGGTCCTGCGGAAACAGCTTGCAAGCCTAGATGAGTGTTAGATGTCGTTGATTCCTACGTTATCACGCTGATTTGTAACGTTTGTAATCACCAAAGAAAATTAAGAACATTACTTTACAATGTGAATGATCAGAATAGACTAGAGACAGCAGATTTCATACATGAGTATTTCAGCTGGAAGAAGAGTTCACTAACAGTGCGTTTTGTTTTGTAATTAAAAAACACAGCTGGAATTTCTTAGCGGGACACTACACGTGAGTCAAGCATTGTTAAGTCACCAATTACGCAACACGAGCTCAAATAAAATGCAATACGTTTCCAGCTGTGCTCTTATGTACGTACTCTGTTTTTGACAAGTTCGAAATAACAGGGTTGATTTAAGGTGTAGGGAACGAGCGATCAGTTCGAAATAGCGGGGAATTCGAAATAACCGAGTTCGAAATAGCTGAGAGTAATCGACTGGAAACATAAGGGTAAATCCAAGGGAATTCGATCTTCGTTCGAAATAGCGGGGTTCGACTGTATGGATGTAATTTGATACCCGATCCACATCTTCATGGGTGTGGCCCACCATAAGAAACGACATGTCGATCTGTTGACAAGAAAGCAACCCCGTAAGTAAGGTCTAGCACTGACCAGCTGAGGACCCTTTTTTGTTTCCACAGGTTGTACAGTGACGCGATAATCATGATCCTTATCATCCACTGTTATGAAAGCAAAAGAAGTAACGAGTCGGGGCCTGTTTTGGGGACCCACCCTACCCCACCTTTTGATAGCCCCACTACAACAAATGGATTCCTCTGGTTTGTTAAGTCCACGCCCAAAGTTTAAACCCTGGATGGATTTGGCTTAGTCCTGTCAACAGGATTGTGCAGTTACCTACTCTCATTTCCCATCTGTGGATGAACCTTTACTAACCACTACAATGTAAGAAAATAACGAAAACGGAAAGCAATCAAAAAAGAGAGGGTAAAATGCCCTCATCAGCCAGTTTACACCAACTGAATTTTCGTCTCAATATTACCTCCTTAAATAAGTGTTCTTCAACTAGGAATGCTGCGAAGGCCATTAGATATTTGTTTTTATTTTCACGGTAACAATTGTCCATCTGCAGCAGAAGATTTTCCGGGAGGCATCCACTTTCCTGAAACAGTTAAGTTTTAATATATAAAGGCATGATCAGAATCCCATAGGTTATACCATCCATAACCATTATATAGTAATCCGACGTTTCCTACACAAAACCAAAGTAAATCCTAAACTTATTAATTACCTTTTTTTTTGGTAACAAAACGACAGCAAACGAAACATGGGAACATTCAAGGTATTCACGAACTCCCTGATGACAAGAAAGTGACCCCTTACATTCCATAAAAGGTTTAGTGTATATGTGTCTTGCAAACACAATTTATTTAAGTAAAAAAAAAACAGTTACTTTTTTCAGGTCGTTAAATATGTTTAACAGGGTATTGATTGTTAAATTCGAGTCGTGCTTCCACTGCAAAAGATCCACGAAGCACTTGACTTTCTTTTGCCCATGGCAAATCGCTCCAGTGATGTGGGTCTTGATAAAGTGGGATGGTTCAGTCTGGGAGACAAACAGTGAGGGAACATTTATTACCAGTTATCAATCCTGATCAGTTTAATAAATAAATATAGGGGAAAATATTCCTGTCGAGGGTGCAACTTAACTTAAGCGTAAAGGCATTGTTGTCCTTATCTTGCTATCAATTCTTCTAGTTCATTTGTATATTTGCAACAGCTAACAAATATAAAGTTGTTTGTACAAAAAAAGAACTCACCTTTGATATGCTGGTAAAATGAGGGATATTCGTTTTGGCCTGATCCATTCCATCTATTATCACAGATAGATACTTCTGAGGTTGCTGCTCAGCTAGAAGGCGGTTACTATAGTAATGCTTTCGTTCAGCACTGGAATGCATAAAATAGGACATTGGATTAAGGAAAGTTGTTGAGTGGCTGCCGCAAGGTCCATTATTCAGCTCGGTTTGCAAAGACGTCAATGGTAGGGTGTGAAAAGCGCGGTAACACGTTTTCTCCTGGATAGTATGGGTGCCAACGTCGCAGATTGAGAAAACTGCTCCTACAGTGAGCTTTCAGTAGCCACCGTTTGTATTCGACTGATCCAGGGTTTTCAAGGGAACTTCATTTTTAGCTTCAGTTTCCTTTGGTTGAGTCGTACTTGCATGGGCCCTAAAATGGCCAGGTTATCAGATTTTAGCAGACCTAGCAGATTGCAGAGATGTACCAGCTCACTAAACAATAGATTCCATATAGCCAAATGAGAAGTAAAATGTACTCGTTTATGGTACTTTACCTCTGCTGGGACAGGTGGAGTCTCCTTTTTATTGCTAAAGCATTTCTCTTCTCTTCGTTTTTTGTAGTGGAAAGGCCGTGCTTTAACAAGGTACACACACCGCACTTAGAGAACTTGTTCTCCTACAACAGGGAGAAGGGATAAGGTAGTCAGTGATAAGGGTACCACTTACCCATGCGAGCAAACTGCTTGACTGTGCACTTCTCAACAGCTGCTTTGGTCGGCTAAATAAAACTCAACATTACTGTAAAAGCATCACTACTTCTTATCTTTAGATAATTTACCATGGGAATGATAACATTTTTGAATTTTCTCCGCCACATTTTGATGAATGATGACCGTGAAATTGTGCCCGCGTCGTCTTTAGAGGCAGTTATATCCTCTGTATACATACGAAACACCTCTGTCTTTGACTGGCATGATGGCAAGCAGATTTTATCTTCATGTGGCATGAAGTCTCCACAGCCCTCTATGTGATCTGTTGGTTGGAAGACTGTGCTGAGCTATTTTTATTCCAGATGCTTAAAACGAGGTACTAATAAAAGTATGGAACTAAACATACAGCTTACTTTTCAACCATGCAATGGCCTTGTGCAGACGTTCCGATGTCCAGGTGTTTCCTTGCCTGGCACTCGTCGCTAAAACACGCCCTTGTTCCATCTCCTTCATTAGTGTAAAGAACCTGTGAAATTCGAATAAGATTGACATCAAAATAGCTAAACTAAAAATAAATGTTTCACCTGGGAAAAGTGCATTTTACAAAGCATGTCATTGCGTATATTTTCGAGTTCAGCGTATGCGTGACGTTGAATGACCTATTCCGAGGTTTATCGAGATGGATTAATTTTTAAAGATAATTCCTGTCATCATACGGACCGAGAAGGCTGTGGAATGATTAATAATGATCTCTACACGTTTGAGGCTGCATTTGCAAGCCACACATGATACTTTACTGGACATTGGGGAAGCTTATATTTACCAGGTACGAGAAATTCCCAGTGCCATGTACCAATCCTTATAGCAAACGGTTCTTCCACTAATGTTGAAGTTGTACTTCCTTTTCCTCCCTTCATGGTATGTATCCAGAAGAAGAAGGTTAAGTAACCATTGTTTTCGCTGGGTCTCCTTTACCAAAGGGCCCCAAAACGGACTCCTCCATTGTCTGATTTCAATGGGGTCGAACTTGTGTATGCATCTTAATTTACAACAAGTGCTGTCGACCATTCGTGCTACATTCTCCATTTGCATTGCTTTGTGTCTGCGGATTTGCCGTGTTTTCTTCAATTTGTCCTGCGTTTTCAAAGCAATCAAAACAAATTATTAGCAGTTTCATATCCCTGCCGTTACGTGGAAACCAAACAAACAAACAAACAAACAAACAAACAAAACAGGACGAAAGCGACAACTTACATATATTTCACATCAACTAGTAAAGTCGTGGGCTCCGGCACTCACCATGTCAACGTTTTCAGGCTCCTCATCAGAACTATCTTCCAAGAATGCTGGTGATGATGTTGATTTTTCCTGATAAGAGCGCAAGATTTCTGAAGCTTCCTCCTGCAAAAAATAGCCTGTTCCAGGCTCCGAGATAGTGGGGAAAGCGTGAATTGAGAAAAAGAGCGCAAAAGAAGCAAAGGGGCTGGGGAGAGACAAGGCGGCGGAGCCTGTAAGCATTTTTTTAACGGCCTGTTCCGGTATACCAGCTCCTGGTATACCCTCTGATTGGTCAGTTTTGACAGCCGACATCAACACCTGGTAGTGAGGGTCATTTGTGACAATCAGAAAGATGGTTACCGCGAAGCGCGCGCGTGATATAGATGAGTCCACGTTATCTACCGCTCCAGAGGACTGTCTGCGCAATTTTCCGAACTTAAAGGAGATTAGGAAGGAGCAGAAGACTTGTCTACTAAACTTGGCTCGTGGAAAAGATGTTTTTGCGATTCTGACAACGGGTTTCGGCAAAAGTTTGTTTTTTTAGCTGTTTACACGTCTGGCAAAAGCTGCTCTGAATTCAGAAGCTACGATAATAGATAATGGTTTCGGTGATGCAAGACCAAGTGCAGCGGCGATTGGGAAATTTGAGGACGTAGGATCAGAAAAAAGCGAGAATTGCAAAGCGCAATTAAAGTGCAGGAGATTTCAGATATTTATCTGTTGGATGCTAGTAACCCAATAGGACGATGGAGGTACTAGTAGTTTCAAGAAGGCAAAATTCAACCACGACTACAAAGAGGGAGTAAAAACAACAGTGCAAAAAGCCTAGCTCCTATACGATCAAAGGAGGCTACAACAGTTTCAAAATAACTTGGACGTTTTACGCATTTAATTAAGATATCCGTGGCAAACTAACCACAAACAATAAACATCAATTCACGGCCTGAGAAATCACTGATCCTTCTAGAAAGCTTTCAAGCGGCTCCAAAGGAATCTTGGAATAAAGGTGAGCCAGAAAACCAAAGTAATTGCCAAAGAGCAATCACAAATGATGGCATAAATAAAGTTTTAAACGGCTCTATAAAGAACGGTTGAATCCTCCAGACAGTACATCACAGCTTGAGACTTCCGTTTCTTGATCAAAGACATCAAAGGGTCAACACAATCTACCGGCACAATAGAATAAATTCAGCGACTAGCGGAAGTCGTGTTTGGCCTATAATTTTACACATCATGAAGAAATCCCGCCAGTTTGAGTGAACAACAAGTTTTTGAACATCACATAAATACGGGTTAAAATTTTCGAGCAAGTTAAGCAGCTAACTCGTGCTTATGGAGCACTGTCCAATCAATTTGACAACGTAAACACCAACAGTGCCCGTAAACACCAGCAGTTCCTTGTTTTTCACCGCATCGAGCAAGGAAATTCGAGGAACCTTTGTTCCAATACATGTTAGAATTTTGTTTTCGCAAAATCTGAAAATCAGACGTGCTGAAAGGCATGAATATTTCCTCACGTTCGCATAGCGAGATTGTGCGAAAACTCGCGCAAGAAATTTGATAACGATCCCAACAAATTGACATTTCGACAATTTGACAGCCGAAATCTAATTATCTAAAAGCTTGCTAAAAGTGGGCGGAAGAATGTCCTTAAAAAAATGTTTACAGGCTCTCTCCCTTCCCTTTCCTGCCACCACCCCCATTTTTCCAGATCCCGCGCGTCTTATTTTCGTGATCCTTTTCTAATTTTTGTGCCGTCCCGATCCTTTTCTAATTTTTGTTGCGTCCCAACTATCTGAGAGCCTGGAACAGGCTAGCAAAAAAAGACACATCGACTTCTGTTAGATGACGTATTGCCATCGCCCTTCCATTATCTCCCGTTTCACTCAGCTTGTGCTCATCCTTACAAGAAACTCAAGGTTCCCAGCGAGAAGGCATTTCCCATACCTTAAAGGGACTATGTCACGCTATTTTAGTATCTTTTCAAAAAGCTAAAAAGTGTCTTGGCATCAATAGAATTCCAAAAATAATGGTCTAGCTTTGTTATTAAAGACTATCTTAAAGCACTGAAACTGTTTCCTGTCGTCTGTTGCTACCGATGTCAAGGATGGAAATGGATTGCAACTTGAAAAAATTGGGCCAATTTTTTCAAGTTTTGATGCTATGTTCTCAAAAATCACCAAAAAAATTATTATGGTTAGCTCTCCGTAATAAAATTCATTTGATATCTTTCTCATGGTTTTACAGGAGTACTTTGTTTATGATTTAAGGCACTAGGTAATGATTTAAGCACAGAATTGACCTAAAATAGCAAAATCCTCGTGACGTTGCCCCTTTAAATGAAGCAAAATTTCAGAAGGAGACATAAAATTGTTTCTAAGAAGTCGAACGAAATAGTCACATAACAATCTCTGACCGTCCATCTATTGTGTCTCTAAAAACGTACCTGGTTCTCATCTTCGCTGGAACTTTGAGGTTCCCATCGTGAAGGGATTTCTGATAACACCTTTGAAAAAGGGAAATAGTTAAATGTGAGTACAGTGGTGCACAGAAACAACCAAAGTAATGAATTTGCAATTCTCCAGAATTAGGACAAGGTAGTTTTAAAAAATGTCAATAAACTAAGGGACACCATTTGCCGTCTAGTCACACCAGTCCATTTAATGAGGCTTACAGTCAATCTCTAAGCACGTAGCACTTACAGCATGGTAAAAAAAACTTGTGTTATTTGGCAGAACTACAAATAAAGAAAGGCTTTTTCAAGAAGGTTTATTCCTTACTCTTCTATCTTCATCTGTCTCCTCTCCACAGGAATCATCATCAAAAATATATTTGCTTTCTATTAGTGAGGAAAAATAGCCTCGTAAGAAAAGCAGTACGAATGATATATTGTGCTTAAAATCAAATAAACCAGTGAAACATTTCCATAACTCACTTGCATTTGGTAACTGAGCTTTCCTCCCTGAAAAGGGGTTGGTCATCTTCATTCGCTCCATAGCGAGACAAGAGAGTTTCGCAGCTAAAGTCCTACTCTTTGAGCTCACGAACTTCACTGTGAGAAGTTTTCCTCTTTGGCAAGTTTAAATTGCGCGGCAATATAAAATGCGCGGGTACGTAACAAAAGAATCTGCCAAATAAGGTTAAAGTGATAGTCATGTGAGGGTAAATTTTACTCCTGCGGGTAAATTTTACTCGAAGAGGCGCTCAGACGTCGAATAAGTCTGAATAATTTCCGATTCTTTTGCATGACACGCTTTAATTTCATTTTTTAAAATGTCCCTTTGGTTTATTGAATTGCCCACGGCTTTCTGACAATCGAAAGGCTTTTCTAGCCTTTACGACAAGAAGCAGTGAAAGCCTGCTCTGAAAGAAACAAAAAACCCATTTATGAAGTCGAGTGCCTTTTGCACATGCCGCTGATGACTGTCAGCCCATCTGCTGAAAACAGTAACGGTGATCTATCGGTGTTGTGACGTGACATTTGGCTCTACCGAAAAAAGGACTATGTCGAAGCCCTGTCAGTCACCTTACTAATTTAATCATGCTTGAATTCTTTCTTTTACACCAAAAAAAATTGTGCATGGGTTCTGCAGCTGCACACAGCCTGGTTTTCTACGGAAAGTGCAAATGACAGGTAGATCTAACAAACTCTTTTATTCAAATGTTATTTTTGTAGATTGTAGTGGAAAATCGTGCGAGTCTCATCTGATCTAATCTTGTAGTAACGCTTGGCATGAAAGACGTGATGAAATGTCATTGCTATAGCGAAACATGTATCACAAATCACTCCTTATCTTACGTGTGCCTGTGTGTGTGAGCGTCGAGAAAGAGAAGCAATGTTCAAAGAATTAGAACCTGATGGGGGCGACCTACTGACGTGAACAAACCAACTCCCTGACAAGCTGGGCTTCTTATTTGGCCATGATCGGTGGTTAAACGTTTTCCCACATTGGATTAAGAATAATCAATGCTCTGTTTTATTCGAGCAGGGTTCTACTGATAAAAATAAAAAATTAATAAACAGCTTTCTGCACTGTGTCGCAAAGTTATGTTTCATCCACCCCTGCATACTTACGTGTTGCAGACGTAACCACTTTTTTTAGAGTGAAATACGTCAGCAGAATGTCTTCCATAAAAAGGTTGACTGTGACTTGCCAGCTTGCAATTTGCGATGGCTTTTGAATAAGGTTCAAGCGAAAAAAAAAAATCTTCGACTGCACTTGGCTTAGTTTCATTATTCCGTGAGCTTTTTTCTTTCAACATTAAGGATGGCAAGCAGATTTCCTGAAACCCCTTGTAACGCTGACCAAGGCATAGGCATCAGTGGTCGCTGGCTTTTTCACAGTAGTGGACACCGGGATGGTGCTAGTGACGACAGACCCGAAAACGCCGGAACGCAATTTTTGCGAATCGTACCAAGACCTGTAGCTCCCGCTCAACTTCAGAAGCCCCAGGAAGCTGCAAAAAGCGAGGAACCGAGCAAGGAATCGAGTACTATGTCTGACCTTCTTCAGAAGCCTGTATCGAAATATAATCCACCCGATTTCATAGGTACCATAAAGGTTATGCGGGAAAAACTCTACAAATTGTCTGGGAGATGCACAGACGTTCATGAACCTCCTGAAGACGACCGTACTCTTGAGAAGTGGAAGAAAGCCACCAGAGAGGAGCCGTGGTACACAAATGACAAGGTAGTGATTACAAAGTTCCTTTAAGAGTAATTAGACGAAAATAGGCCTTCATCTAATAGCTAAAGGTTATTATTTCAGAACTAAAAGCTCTCACACGCAGGAACATTTAATTATGCCGTTTATTAGGCGATTAAAGGCACCACGGTGTTGCTCAACTGATCAATGCACGCTAGGTATTTTCTAAAATACCACCTTTTCAAACCAGAGATAATCTACTTAACCATTCACTGCATCCTTAGGTAATTGTTTTACACCATATAATCATCTCATTTGTAGCAACTAAAAAACTACTTCAAAACAGCACGACTTTCCAAAAGATGCTTCGAAAAAGTTTTGGAAATCGATGACGCGGTGAAGGCGGATTCCCTGACTATTGGAAACACAAAACGTTGTACTCAGTCCACCTTCAGTGCTTTGCTTTATAACGTGAAGGAAGAGGTCCAGTTTGCTAGTCTGCAAGAAATGTTGAGTGGATCGTTGACTGCTGGCGCCATCCGCAAAAAAAAGGTAAGTGTGCTGAGAAACAGAGTGCAATTCTTAATGCCAGGATGCGTAATAATGTCTATAAATAACTATTACTACTATCACTATCCAACAAGGCAACTCTGTCCAGAGTTGAAATCGCATGACATGATGAAAGTGAGATCACCTTTTTGGTATGTACAGACGTCTGGCAAACCTGTCCTCATCGAGTAAGCGTCAAGAATGCCGCCTTAGTTGACATTAATGACGTAATACCACCGTTTATCGGATTACAGAATAGTTGTCTCATCAACTTAGTGATGGGTAAAAGCTACAATACCTCTATGTTGCCACATTTTAAAAGTTGGTAGACGCAAATAAAGTACGTCAATTACAATGACCGGATCTTGTATGCAAGGATGGCCAGTTCAACGGTCGCATCACTGTCAAGTTATACGAACCGGCAAACTTGCAAATGATTTTCTTAATCTGACACATACCTCCACTTTTTTTCTTTTCCAAACTCGCTTCAATGGTGAAACGCAATTGTAATAAGTCTTTTCGCCTTTTTTTTTTCCTGCTACTTTGTAATAGGCTGAAGCAACAAAGAACCAGGAACAAAAACACCTTAAAGAGGTGAGATGCTTATTCACAGTATCGATAAATTCAGCTATCACGACATCCTCCATCATGTGCGGCTTCAGCATTTATTGCCTAAGCATATTCGTACAAATTTCAGTTACTAACAAATGCATATTTCAATGTTGTTCAACAGCTTGAGAAAGAAAACACATCTCTCAAAGAGCGCGTGAAAACAATGAGAGCTCGACTGGATGAAGTATGTAACCTCGACAGGCATGCCTTAAATAATCATGTTTTTTTTTTCGGACCCTAATCTTCCGCACTGGAAAATTTTGAGTGTACAACAACCTTTTCAATGTTTTACGTTTTACAGAATCTTCCTGAATGTGAGGATTTGCAAAGGACAAATAAGGATTTGCAGTGGAAGCTATCTTCTTTGCGCGACAAATACAACGAGGTAACTAAGACAGCGGTCTCCAAAGAGATAATTTAAGAATAATACTTTAAACGCCATTTCCTGTGTCCTCGTGTTGTTTCCGGGCTTTTTAAAAAGGTGTTTGTGTAAACTTATTAAGGGTGATCTATTAGAATTCTTCAGTTTAAAATCAAAGACGCAGAAAACGTTAGGTAACGGAATCTTGTCTCCCTAATTTCCGAGCTGCTGACAGTTGAGCTCGCGAAAATGGTAGCTGACCTTATTTTGCACTCTATACGACGCATTTGTTCTTCCGAACATAAAGCATTAAAAATTGTTCGGCCATGTTACGAACACTTCAGGTATCATTGTACCAAAGGACAGTTGAGGTTTTTAAGGCAATCAAATCTCAGGTAATTTAAACGATCGAACTGATATCCGGCCAAAACGAACCGCTAGGTGCCCATGAGTAACTCAAAAGAAACGCAACTTAAAATGCTATGTTTTAAAATTTTCATACATTTGATTTTCCCTGTTATTCTTTCCAGACCATAGGTCGCATGGGTGAGAAAATAGAAACCTTGCAAAGACAGTGTGATCAGTGGAAAAAACTGGCACTAGAAAATATAAAGCTTTCAAGGGAAAGCATAATAGAAGTCGCTGTAAGTATATGATCAGGTCTGTCGATTCGAAGATTAACTTTGAGCGAAACCTTACTTTGCACATTTTAAACGTTTGTGTTTGAAGTATTCATGAGATTTCTTTTGAGGGAATATTATCGTCTTACCTTACAAATGCCAACAGTTCAGGCCAGTTTTGTTATCTCTTTCAGCTACTATTGCATGCCTACCAGGTTCACGTTTTGGTCTTTTAACCAGAATAATATTCATTGCGAAATAAAGTTTTATCTGAAGGGAAGGTTTCTAATTTCGTTATCCAGGACTCCAGAACAGACGATCGCAACACTGATGACACTAAAGAGGTAAGTAAGTGTGCTGCTATGGTGAGCTGGGTAAGCATTATATCCTGATTATTCCATCACCATTGTGGGAGTTACCTGTTTTCTTTTTACTCCCAGGACCCTGCAACAAGAGATGAGCCAAGCCAAACTGATGCTCCAACACGAAAGGTGGATGAATTGATTTCAACGGTAACAATCCAAATGTCTCGGCTCGTAAACTTAGATTTTCATGATTTTCTTTTCAGAAGATTTGTGTAAAAGAGGCGTCGAGTGAGGTTGCTGGTGCAGTGCTGGAGGTAAGTAGACGGCGACCAGGGCACGTTGAATAACTAAGTGCGATCTATCTTACAATTCTGCCTATAATATCTGCAAGGGAGACGGATTATTGTATTGTTTAAGGTAGTCTTTTTTTTCTTATCATCATTTTTGCTGGCAATTGTATTTTATGCATTTCAGAAACACAATAAGCAACAAGATTCCTGCGAAAAAGATTTTGAAAGCGCAGGCGTAAGTAATCCTCACAGACTTTGAATAATGTCCACGCTTTGGGTTTCTTTCTACATTTGTTTTTTGCTCATTTATCTATCTCAACATTGCTTATGAGGATCACGGAAAAAGAAGAGTTGAGAGGCGTAAGTAAAATCATAAATTTTCGCACTGTTAACCGGATTTTGATTGTCAATTTCAGAGCCCAAATACAGACAATGGGGATGGTGATGTCCCGACACCAGAGGTGAGTCAGCCATTGTTTTGAGAAACAGTAACTGGTCAGTAATGCCTGTTGCAGTATGCAAATTCACAGCACAATGTACTTCGTTTCTTTTGTAGTTTTAAAGTCACTATTTGATCGCTGATGGTTTGGTTTCTGTACAGTTTCTTGTAGATCAAAATGAACAACGATGTGAATCTTCAGATGACGAAATGGCCTCTGAAGTAAGTACGCAAAAGCAAACATTTTAAAAATTGTTACTGGTGGAAAATGCCTTACCTTCTTTAATATTTTCTTTCTTTGCTTCTAGTTTATAAATCCACTTAATTTTCATATAAACAAAGTACGCAAGTCATGGTCCGATGTAGCTGCAGACGCAAATCAAAAGCGCAAGATGGTAACATAAGAAAGTGTATCTTCCTGGTATCTGTTATGATGTTTACGGAATGTTGATGTTTTCTTTCCATTAAGTATTGAGCTCTGACAAAAATCAAGTGCGGTCTTAGCTGATAAATGTTATTTAATGATTCAAACAGGAAGAGAAGGATTATTCAGAAAAAGAAGAAGAGCCACCCCAGAAGCTCACAAAACAGGTATACAAAATTGCCTCTTCAAGGAGGCATTTAAAGCTTGCTCTGTCTCCTTTTTTTCTTGTTTTCTTGTACTTTTTAAGCCGTTTTTTTTCCGTGGTGACTAATTAGTCTGACTATGACATCGCATTACAACGATTTTAAGGTATTTGTCTCCTTTTTTCACATTGCAATTATTTATATTTTTTGTAGGACCAATTTGTAGCGGTAGCCTACAATAACACCGATACGTTTTTTATCGGAAGGGTGGAGAGCAAAGGGGACGATGCCGTGTTTGCCAGTTTTATGGAAGAGGTGGCCCACAATCGGTATTGCTGGCCTGAGACACCGCTCTTAGAAGCTGTCAGGCAGGAGCAGATTTTTTTAAAAGGTTTCCCTGGTGAAAGAAAAGAAGATACGATCACCTTTCCCGGCATCGATGAAATACAAGTTATTTATGCCCTGTCACGAAAAACTCGTTGCGGCAAAGAGAAGATTGATGGTAGGTGATTAAAACTGACGTAGTAGGGAATGCTATCCGCCTCAAGTTTGTTTTAATTGACGATTCAAATTTCATTGTTGTTAAATTTAGTTTAAAAGTAGACGTTCTGATGCTATTTTAAGACTGCTCTAGTCAAAAGGAAAAAATAACATTAAAAAACGCTACCTTCTCGTTCCTTAGACTGCCGACATTTTATCTGTTCTGTTCTGTTCTGTTAACTGGATAGCTTAAGCCGGTAACTTGGGTAACCTGAGGAGTATTAAACGTCGCTTCTGTTGCCTGTCCCATTTCCCTTTTTTAGGTAGAACAAATATGGGAAGACATTTCCAAGCCGTACACCAAAGTGGGAAGTCTAACCTGGAAAGACTTTAAAACTATCCAGAAAGAGATGCCAGAATCACACGCGGCCTTTATGATCTCCCTCCTGGCAAAGGATGCTGCGTGGAAGGTTGGGTGGTTGAATGACGAGGTGAGAACAGATTGAAAAGTGTGAATTTAGATTGATGCCATCTCTGAATGAACAACGATTTTAATGTATTAACCAATTTTTTTCCTCCGACAGGTTATAAATAGATACATGGGAAACTTAGAAAAGAGAGCAAACAGAAACGTAAGATTTCTATCAACAACAACAATTTAACAACAACAACAATTTATTGGTATTCCCATATAAAATGGTATTACCTAGGATAACAATACAAGGATTTACATACTCTAACAATAAACTAAATAGGATGACAAGTTTCTCTTATACGTAATGCTTCATAGATATAATAACCTAGTTTCTTACAGATGAAAGAATCAACATTATTAAACAAGAAAATAATTTTATCAGTATCCTTCAGAACATTAACTAATGGATATTTAAGGACAATATCACTTGTTATTTGTTGCCTAATAGTTCTATAGCGATCGCAATGAAATAAGAAATGGATTTCATCCTCTATTTGATTAGAGTGACAATATTGACAAATCCTAAGAGATTCGGGTAATTTAGGTATACAATGTCGCCCAGAATCGATTCGAAGACTGTGATTGCCTGATCGTAGTTTAGCTACAGCTCGTCTATGCTTTTGATTCTTCACTTGTTCTAAATAATCAGATCTACTAACATCTGTTTTAAATATAGAGTAGAAGCATAACTTCTTATTGGAGAGGATTAACTCCAGTTGGTGTCTTTTTAAACTGGTTGCGATGTGGCATTTTATTTTTTGTAAATTATGTTTTAAATATAGAGTAGAAGCATAACTTCTTATTGGAGAGGATTAACTCCAGTTGGTGTCTTTTTAAACTGGTTGCGATGTGGCATTTTATTTTTTGTAAATTATGTTTGATTGTTGGTATATTATTATTTTGAATTGTTTTGCGATGCAATTGTTTTTGAATGTCTAGATAATTATGAATAATTTCATGAACTGTTAACATGAAAGAGGGTTTTGTTTCATTTGCCAATTGATTGGAAACAATTAAGCATTGTTTGGCAATACTGTTTTCTGGTAGAGATTCAAGATGTATCCAAAATTTAATTATTCTAAATAAGATATTCAACTTAAGAGGGAGTCGTCCAGTTTCATTGTGGGCTACCACATTAGGTGCTCTTCTATTAAGGCCAAGAAAGCATTTGTAGAATTGTGTATGTTGTCTTTCTACTGGGTCTTTTTCCCATTTTTTGAAGTTGATACTATCGTAAGCTCCCCAAATTTCGGAACTGTATAAAAGGATAGGAAGAAATAAAGTATCAAATAGTTTATTACACGTTTTGATGGGTAGTTTATTAAAGTCAAGATAGCGTTTCGAAGCAAATATCGATCTTCTGGCTTTTTCGACCAGAACTTTTTTGGAATTAGCAAAACTTCCATTTGTGTTGAAGGTAATGCCAAGATAACTGTATTGTGAGGCTTTTTCAATTGGAATTCCATTTAAAAAGAAAGAGAACTTATCACGTGTTGATTTTCGGTTTTGTTTTTGGAAAATTAATGTTTTTGTCTTTTTAAGATTCATTTTTAGTAACTATCTCTCGCTATAATCTTGGAGGATGTTTAGTTGCTTTTGAAGACCAGCAGCACTTCTTGATATCAATATTAGATCATCTGCATAGAATAAACAGTTAACAGGGAGTCCATTTGGTAGAGTAATTGAATCTGTGTCACGTGAAGATTCTAGCAAGTGTGGAAATTCATCTAGATATAAATTGAACAATGAAGGGGAAAGGATACACCCTTGTCGCACACCTCTGTTGTAAGCGAAGAAGGAACTTCTCTTGTTACCATTTTTGACAGCACATTTAGTCTTTGAGTACACATCAGAAATTAAATGATAAAACTGTCCACCTATGTTTTTGGACAATAATTTGTGTAGCAAACCATCCTGCCAAATAGAATCAAAGGCTTTTTGAAAATCTACAAAGCAGCAGAATAATTTTCCCTTGTTTGCGTTAGTCACGTATTTATCAATAAGTGTCCTTAGCGAGAAGATGTGATCTGATGTTCGGAGACCTTTGAGGAAACCAGTTTGAGAGGGATGTATTAAATTGTGGTCTTGGAGGTAGGTAAGTAATCTATTATTTAAGATAACGGAAAATAATTTGCCTAAGCAACTAGTGACACAAATGCCTCTATAATTTGAGGGATCAGATTTATTCCCTGATTTGAAGATAGGAGTTATAAGCCCAGTAGACCATGAATCTGGATAAGTTCCTTTGCTAAGTATGAAATTGAATAATTTTGTTAAAGAAGTTGTCAAATAATGAGCTCCGCTTTTCAACATTTCGTTCCTTATTCGATCAAGACCAGCTGCTTTCTTATTTTTAAGCATTTTGATTGATTGTTTAACTTCTTTCTCAGAGAAAGGTTTATCTAGGTTATTAAGCTGCGATAGTGCTGTTTTTTTTGTGTTCTAACTCTTTGATTATTTCCTCTTGTTTCTTGAGTAGATTTGCATTTGGTGTTGAATGTAATTGCTGAAAATGATTATACAGTTTGTGCATAGGAATAGTTGAGTCAAGTGGGGTTTGTTTTTGATTCGAAAGAGATTTCAGATTGGTCCAAAAATTCAGTGGATCTCTAGTTTGAATTAGTTCATCAATTTTATTATCTCGGTGTTGGGAGTTTTTTCTTTCGTAATAACTGTTTGTATTGGCTTCTTGATGAGAGATAGTCGAGTCAGGTTTGTTCATCCAAAGGATTTTTATGCGTTCTATGTGAAAGGCGATGTAAATTTTTCCTGGCGCGATTACACTCGTTATCAAACCAAATTTGGGAGTTACGTTTTGATTTTTTGTTCTGTTTTACAATTTTTAACGATTGCTTTGCAGCAGTTTCTAGTATATTCACAAATTTCTCAACGAGGATGTTGATATCCCCTACATGCTCAAAATTTAAAAGTTCAAAATCAGTTGCTTTATCTCAACGGAATTTAGTGCAGAAAGAAAAGAGTCCTTAGAGTCTGTGGACCATTTAAAGTGTCTTGGAAGGCTGAGGAAGTCATCTTCAAGAATTTCCTCATCACTTGTTAATAGTGACGAGTCAATTTTTATCCATGTGATTAATTGGCAATGATCTGAAAATGGTGTTGGCTGACGGATTACTAAAGTTTCGAAAAGATACAGAATTTCATGACTGGCAATAATATAATCAACCGTACTTGAGCCTTGGTTTCCATGGAAAGTTATTTGTCCAAGCGAGTCGCCTTTGCATCTACCATTCAGGATTTGTAAATCTACGGATTTACACATTTCAAGTAGCTGTTTTCCTAGATCATTAACGTGTGTATCAAAACTTTTCCTGGGCGCTATTTTTGTGGTTGGGGGAGAAATACCCCCAGGCGCAAGATTGCAACTGTCGTAATTTATAAAATCATGTTCTACACCCTTGCGGGCATTAAAATCACCTGCCAGAACTACAAAATAATCTCTTTTAAAAAAGTTAATATCATTTTCTAAATTTGGAAAAATATCTGGGTCGAAATAAGGTGAATGGTTTGGTGGAATATAACGTGAACATAATAGAATATCTTTATCTAACTGAAGAATATTTTTTTCTATTTTTATCCAAATATAATTTGATGTCTGTTTTATGAGTGAAAAATATTGTGTAAGGGGTCTTTTTACAGCCACTAAAATACCACCAGAGGATCTACCAGATCTCTTGGTGTTGAGTTTTCTAGGAGGGCTTAGGGCAATGATATCAAAGCCAGGTATTTCATTCAACTCTGAACCCCAGATTTCCGACATAATTAAGACTTTACTATCATGAAATTGATGAAGAAAATCACAATTTTGTCATTTGTTATCAAAAACTGAATTCTTACTCAGACCGTTTACGTTCCAACAACTAATTTTCAAATGATTTGGAGAACGATCTGATAAATGTCGATGAAATTCCATTAGGGCTAAATGATTATTATTAGGTGAGCCCTATCTAGAAAATGGATGAATTACAGAAGTAAATAGAAATCACTCAGTTAATTACCATATTTGCCGATAGGACTAATTACCATCTATGCTGCCACTGAGGTACTTTATGACTGACGGATCATCTCATAGATATTAAGTAATTTCCGCATAGTTTCAGGATCCACAGAGTCAAGATGGTTCCTGGAGGACTTAACCACCTCCGCATAGAGTCTTGGTTGTTGATGCAAAGATGATTGAGTTGGGTGATTCGCAAAGAGTGTTAAGGTAATTGAGTAGGCTTATCCGCAAGGGGCCTTGGCTGTTGATGTAAGGATGATTGACCCGGCTGGTTTGCAGAGAGACTTGGCTGATGGTGAGAAAATGGTTGGGCACGCTGATGATTTAACTTTGGCCCGGTTGAAAAAACAGTGTTTTGCTTTGGGGCTATTTCATTAATTGGCATCATGTAAGGACGTTTGGAGATTCTGTTGAAGGTGCAATCTTTCAGGTTGGAGACCAGTACACCTATCGATCGTCGTTTGACATGTTTTTGATCATACAGCATGTCTCTTGTGATGGTTTCATTATTAACAAAATGCACATTTGGATATGAGCGCAGGCACCCTAGTCTGCTGTTGAGTTGAGATCTTTGGTGATCAAAAATATCGTTTCGTACGAGAAGAGATGAGATTATTCCTTTTGACCGTGGATATTTTTGTGCAGCGATGTCGATAAGTGTTTGGAGGTGTTCAAAGCATGTATCAAGGGGTGCCTTTTCAATATTGTTTGTTCCAGTGTGAATAACTATAGTGGTAGGAGTGCCAAAATGTTCTTTGTTTAAGATTTCAATTGTAGATGCGATAGTAGGTGAGAACAATTTGTGTACAACAGACGTCATAGAGAATTTCTTGGGGTCGATAAATTTCCCATTGGAATCCATGAGTAGAATGATGTCATGATTCCTGATGGGTTCATTGTTTTCCTTTGGATCAACATGGTCGTTGTGCTTTGGAGTATTTCCGCTTGGGTGAGTGTTTTCTTTCTGTTCAGATGTATCTTCTCTTGAATGAATATTATTACTTAGTTCGGGATTGTTTTTGTTTAAAGGGGTGTGTTGGGCAGCATCATTTTGAGGTGGATTATCTTCTATATCTTTGATTGTCGTTAGGACGTGGAAAGGATTATTTGTTAAGCATAAACTACTATCTGGACTGGTTTGTTTTGTCGTGAAGTTTGTTTCTGAAGGCTCATTTGAAGATTGTTGACAGATGGGTATGTCCGTTTGCAGACTCTGTTCTTCTAATGAGTGTTTCTTTCCATTCTCGATGGTTTCTATCTTATCCAATGTCTTAAGGTTCTTCTTAAGGTTTTGCATTTCTGTTTTAAGCTTTGTATTTTCTGACTTGAGATGGTCGTTGGTCGTCTCAACATCAATTAAGCGTAAAGATAATGACTTCATTTGTACTTTGTAATCGTTGTCAAGCTGAGTGATTTTGTCTTCCAAGAAGCCAAATTTAGAAGCGCATAACTTGTGTGCCGCTTTTGTATCCGATAGTTCGGTCTTAAGTTCGGCAAGATCTGATTCAAGCGACGCAACGACTGCTTTGAGGTCAGAGACCGACGCTTTATTTCGTACGGAAAGACCCCAAGGCCAGTCTAGTGAATTCCTTCTTTTCCGGTTCAAAGGGAGAGGCGTCTTTGGGATTTCGGGAGCTTGATCTTTACTAGGGAGATGTTGGTCATCTTCATCTTCAGACCAGTTGTCGTCCGGGGGTAATGGAATGTTGGCACAATCTGTTGGAGACTTTATACTCTTTTTGCCAGCGTTGACAACCTGGAAAGCTTCTTCTAGATGATTGAGTATGACTTTGCTCTCTTCCGGTGTGCGCGTTGCCAAAGCTTGTGTACCATGTTATAGACAGTAATAGTGTTCAACGTTTTCTTTGAGTCGATTAAATTCCTTAGAGCACCACAATTCAAATGGGATACCTTGGCACATTACAACGCCAGTCGTCAGATAAGTGGTAATGGTGAATAGTGTGGTGTGATTATCCGGTTCCGCTGTGATGCGACTAACTTTCATCTCGATGTGTCCGTAGCTTGAGTTATCATAGTTGAGATGGTCAATCCACTTAATCAGGTATTCATCATTATCCTCAAGAAGGTCAAAATAGCTTTCTTGTAAAGCTTTAACCCAAAAGAGAATGCCGTCTTCCGAGGTGACAAAGGCCGCACATTTCGCAGATTGCTTGTATAGAGACAAATCAATTTCTTCAAATTTAAGCTTCTTCTGTTTGCCGGATCTTGAATTAAACGATTTTATAACATATTTGTCCTGTAATTCCTCCATTTTCATAAGCTCACGAGATCCAAAAAGCTCTAGAGAGGTCGAAAAGATGCGAAAATTTGCGGATCCACGCGGACGTGACCACCCGCCATATATAAACCTATCAAGCTGTATCAAACCTATCTGATACGTTTTTTAAGATGCCTAATTGAAAAGAAAAAAAAAAGAAAAAGAATTTTAAAAACAGCGCTACCCTATCTTCCCTTAGAACGTCCGACGTTTAAGTATACGCGTTACGCAAGCCAGGCAACCGAGGCCCTGTTTGGAGTTTAGGGGTGTGGGTAGCTCGCACAATAGTGATGGGGATGATAAAGCCGACCACTTGCGTGTCACACAGTCGCCTGTTTAGGGATCACAAAGCTTCATTACAACTTCACGCCGATTTAAGTGTGTACCCCAAATTTTGGGGTCGTTAAGTATTCATATATTCAAGCTATTGTTCTTTCTCATTACTCATTCGTGCCGAGCATTTGCCGACCACGCGGCACATTTCGCCGAGCGCAAATTCTTTGATGTAGGTGAGAAGTATTTCTTTTGTTTTCAACCGGTACTAGGAATAAAACCCCAAGACAAATCTATTGTGCCGCTTGATCGATTGTCACTCAACGTAAAATTAAAATTCACGGCAGCAAAAGACAACAAATCACAGACGAAATATTTTTTAAGCGAAAGAATGAGTTAACAAATGTGTAAGTTACTTTAAAATTCGCACACAATTAGCGAGCGCCTTCAAGAAGCGAATTCTTCTAGTAACTACAACTGTTGCTGAATGGTGTGTAATGAATCAAAATATGCGCTCAAATCGATTTATGAAAATGTGCTGCTTTTGAATCATAACAATGATCTCTTCATTCAAGTTTGATTCAAATCAGAGATTTATGTTGAAGATATCTTGAACCATGTAAACAAGTTATCAAAATCATGAAAGTATTTAAGATCATGTTTATGTTTCTGCGACGCTAAAGAGCCCGTAATTAATGCTCTGTGGCCTCAAAACAAAGTAAATGCCATTAAGATATTTTTCGAAGCAATCAGAATGTATTCACAGTAACATTACACAACATGGTTTTATTTGCTCTGCTTTTTAAAAAAGAATATACATTTGAGCGAGACCGCTCACCGTAAATTAGTCTACTTTGCGGGAAAGAAGCCACCACTTGACTCGCTCAAAGCGATTAAAAACCTCATTTGAATCTCTGTTTATGACCCAAACAATACTTCCCTTTCACCAGAAGGAAAGTTTTCTTTTTTTCAGCTCAACAATCTTAATTTATCTTTTTAAGTGTATGACCTTTGAAGTCACGCTTCGATTCATCACGCATCTTAATAGAGAAGTGTTTACACGCATAAATTACTTCGCAGTTCGAATTACCGCCGCGCTGAGCGAATAAAAACGTATTTCGGCTTACCGTAATCAAAATATCTAGTTTAAGATCTCTTTTTAAAGCTCTCAGAATGCTGTAATGTTTTAAGTGAAAATAAACGTTGACAACAGTTTGCGAAACAACTTAAATCCATAAAGCGTGTGCAGCGATTCTGTGAAGTTTATTTGCACTTCAAGAACAAAAGGATATGTTCGCAACTCTGCCGCTCAAGGATACTTAATTGTGCTATTGTGTTTGGTCCTTTGAAGTTCAATGAAGAGTGTCAAGGTCTTCCTCCAAAAGATCTCACCTTTTTCTAAACGAATGAGACCGAACTTACCCGACACGCTTTCCCTAGCTGCTGAAAATGAATGCCCAAAGGAATAAACTGAGCCTTCATCCAGTGGTATAGCCCATTTAAAAATGACACACTTAAATCGGGCTGAAGTTGTAATGTTGATGTAGGATTAAAACTTAAATTCGAAAGTGACCTGAGAAAAACTGTTAACTGAAGAAGAAATTGACCACAAAATTGAAATGAACAAACAAGCAAAAAATGGTGTGAAAGTCTTTTTCTGTTGTTTAACAGGGCAAACGCCTTATAACAGGAAGCTGTTTTTTCTTCAACTCGGTGAAAAGAGGTTTAAATTGGAGAGAGGTTAGTTCTTGGTTTGCTGTTATACCCTTATTACAATAATTATTTTAAAAGTTGTAGCTTAGATCGCACAATTTCCACATATTAATATGCCCAAATGTAAATAAAATAAAATAGCAGGACTGTTATCCTACGAATATGCTTATATTGACATAAACGAAACTGCATTATTGTCCAGTCAAGCAAAATGAAACATAACAATCAAACGTTTTCTTAGTATTGTCATAATGATCCAGCAAATTTTCAGGCTGAATAATTCATGTTCATCTCTCTCACTGACTTAGCTGAACATAACAAGCTACCAAAAACTGCTTTTTCCTGGACAGTTTGGTCAGCCCGGCCACTGGAGGCTTGGAGTAAGTACCACAAACCAAATGCAGAATCTGGTAACATTCTCCAAGAGAGGATAAACTCAGCCCTAATTTTCTGTCCGGAGAAAAGGAACTATGATGATGAGTTTTTTTTGTAATTTCCCACCTTCGTATGCTGAATTCCTTCTGTTAAAAAGTATCTCTTTAGATAATTAATAATGGAAGTTTTGTAACCTTTCTTCTTTAGGGGGTCGGGGGAGGGAGAGGGGGTCGTTGTCCTGGTAATAGACTTGTCAGGGTAGCGAATTATATTTGAATAACACTGGTAACAAAGATGATTCACCTGTGTTCACTCCGTCTTTCTTTACTTATGTTTGAAGGATGTGTTAAAAAGGTTTGGTCTTTCCTTAGTTGCGATCCATTCTTTAAACCTAGTTGGCCAACACTGTTCCGTCTCTCTTTTGTTTTTATTGTTCAAGGTGGTAGATTTGCTTAAGGAAATGATTGCGCTTGTTGATCCCCTTGATGCGGCAGATGTTCAAGATCCAGAGTTTTTTGAAACAATCAGGTTAGTAGCGTGAGAACGTTAAACACAATCCTCAACACTGAATTCCTGTGAACGCAACCCAAGAATAGGTTTGGATCAGCCTCCCTTTCTATTCTAGGTTACCATGTCATCTTCGAACACTGAAACACGATGAAACACGATGAATTTAGATGTGACTCAACTGATCTGATTCAAACTCGAGGAAGTACAGAAGTTTGAAGATCTATATAAAACTTCACGACTTTGCTAAAGTTCAGGATAGCAACTCGTCACATGAACCCGGTTTTTCATTTAGTCCACTATTACAAAATTTCACGTTAACAGGGAATCTGCTGTTCAGGCCTTTTTGTTTTATGAGCGCAGATAGAATTCATATTGCCTTGTTTGCTTTTTATTTATTTATTTAGGAAATTTCTTTGTTCTCGGAAAGACTTGGTGGACAAGAACTGGCAGCCAGGGACAGTAGCGCATCCAACCCAGAAAGATGCAGTTAGCTGCGGTGTTTATGTGCTAAAGGTTGTTGACTTAACTTTCAAAATCATTTTAATTCAAGTTAAGAGTACCGTCTTGATTACATGGCATTAGCGAATACTACTTTATTTTTATTTTTTTAGATTGCTGAATGTATAGCCAGAGGCGTGGAGATTAAGTTTACCGAGGTGGGATTACTGATAATTATTTTTTTAATAAGTACCAAAAAGCAAAAAGGAGGCTAAGTTGAGAGGTGGGGAGGTATTCCATTTTCCTTCACATGATAAAATTAAAGTTCAGCAGAATTGGTTTTGTGTCACACAAAGTTTGAATATTCTGACCTTATTATTTACCTGTTTTAACATTTGAAACATTTCCTCGTGGAGACGCTATCATTTTAGCTCTTAAAATCAAGGCGGATGGGGGCGGTAGTGTTTCCATTCTTTGTTCTTACAGAGATGAAATATGCTTATTTACACTGTCTTGTTATTTCCTCTACACAATGATATCGATAACTATCGATATGAAATCGCTTTCATTCTAATGCATGGATGATTCCTGCAGCCGATTGTTTCTAGACTCTAACGCAGACGTCCCTGGAGCTTTTTAAGCAATCCGTAGAGGAATGGATTACGTAACGAGCCCTAAAAACGGCTTTGTTGGAGGCTAGGTTGTCAGGATTATGTGTAGACTGTATTACCAGGAAACCGTGAATATGGCTTGACCTTAATATAACATAACAGAAGAAAATGGCCAGTCTGGCAAATTAATTAAATTAAAAAATTAAACTTAATTACAAAAAGTTGAAATTCAATCATTGAGAGAAAAAAGACATCCCAAAAATGAAGACAATTTTGTATAACGAGATTTCCGGCACACCTCGCAGGAGTTAATTAGTTGACTCCTTGAGCGATTACTCTTGGCTCTAACCATACACGCTAAACGCCAATGTTATCACCGGCGTAGATATAAAAGGAAGAACATGTACCACATCGCCCAGAATGCTATTGTTTTCTGCGACATGTACAAACAGTGCTCGATTTTGCAAAGGGCGGCACAATAATTTTCATGCTCAGAACAAGTGGGCTGTGATGATAAGTCAAAACATGTACCTTTGGGAATACGCAAGTAACTTCGCAGAATGCAGTTGCTGTCAATCAAGAGCTTGAAGCGTGAAGCAAACTTTAGGTGTAAAACTTGGAAAAAAGCGCTCTACTATAATTTGTTGAAAGCGGTTTGTCACAACTGAACAGCGAATTTTTCTTTTCACTTTTAAACTCCAGACTGTACCGAAATAGATTCTTCTTCTAGATCGCGATCGTTCCCATCAGAACAGGTTATTTTTATCTTAGTTTTGTTTTTCGAGGAGAGATATAACTTCGAACTGACCTCAACTCGCCCTCTATAAAAACGAAATTCGCTGCTCGCGCTGATCTCAAACCACCCTTCATAGAAATATCGTTCGCTAATCGTGCTGGACTCAACTCGCCCCGCGTGAAAATAGAGTTCGCAAAAATTATACTTCGAAGGTCTGCTCTGCATGGCGCGAGGCTAGCAAGCGTGACTCAGTCGCTTACCCCGTTTTAATAAGATAATTTATTAATTCAATGGGAAAGAGACAAAATATACAACAAGTGGAGACAATATAAATCAACACATTTATTTTCTACTTATAGACAGTTCGCTAAGAGCTCTGGTTCACTGCATTTTGTCCCTGTGGCCCTATGAAGAAGAAAATATTTTATAAGAACAAGATTAATTGAGTCCGTTTCACTGGATAACAATTTTTTTTTTAAATTAGGCCGCGGCTTGATGCAAGTTCACCGAACAAACCGAGAGCATAACATTTGTGACAGTGAGCTCGAAATGATACTTACCAGCCTGTAGAATTTCCTGAACTGTGGGCTGTTCCCTTAAAAAGCGAACAGCGAGAATCACCATGCGGTCCCTAGTAGAGGGTAACAGTTATATCATACAGTGATTTATTTTGCGAGAAACGTGGATTAAAACTGCAGTTTTCAGGGCGAAATCATTTACTCTGTACTTACCATAGAGTTCTAAAGCGCTGACGTCACGTTGCCCAGCAACCAAAAAACTTGACTCTAAACAAACGCACAGATTTCAGTAATGGCGGCGCTGTCGATAACATCGCTAGTTTCTTTCTTCGGAAATGAGCAAAAATCGTTAACGAGAGGTGAAAACCACTACAAGTCGAATCATGTGGAAAGTTTTACGTATTCTGATGGCATAATTCGTGGTGAAGTCCATGCAAGCATGAAGAAAAACGTCTATAAAGTGACGGTAAGTAGTCACTCGAAATTACGTCTTGTCGTTTCAATGTTATTCTACCTTCATACGCCAATAAAGTATCTTTGGCTTAAGTTGACGCTAATCATTATTTAGATTGAAGTATTTAGTGTAAAAGGATCTCCGTTTTTTTGTTTTCCGTTCGATTTGAAACTGTAGTTTCGTGAAATTCGACCGATATTTCATTGCTTGGCTAGACATAGAGACGTGATCAAATCAGTTTTTTATGTTGCAACAAACACCAAGATAGCCACGATTTTTGTTATTTTAGGTTTATCTTGATGAGGAGAAGAATATTAAATCGACGGATTGCGACTGCCCGAGAGGGAAATTCAAATGTAGCCATGCTGCTGCGTTATTTATACATGGAATCTACAACCTTAGCAGAACAGACGTAGAGTGCCAGTGGAGAAAACGGAAGGCCACAAACACCTTCCTCCCGCCAGTTTCTGAAATGTTTCCTCCAGCAAAACCGGGGTACACTGCTCTACTAAGAGAACCGACAGTGGAGGATCGTAACAAACTGTACCAAAGCCTTAAAAAATACGGAAAGTTCACAGGACTGTACTGGCTCATGAGCCCTGAACCTCAGAACCAGTCCAAACCCCTACCTGTCACAACCATTGAAGAGGTCATTTTTTCTGAGGAATTTCTGCTGCAAACAGACATCCAAGGGCAGCGTCATATTCGTCGTATTTGCTGGAAAAAGTTAAAGTGGACTGGGCAACCATAAAAGAGGTTGGCCAACTTACGACTGGACAAAGAGACAATCCTTCCTGGCAAATGGTCAGGAAGGGTAGACTTACAGCCAGTAATTTTGGATGTGTTTTGAATGCCAAGAGAGTAACACCCTCTTTACTTAAACGCCTGCTTGGTGACTATAACTTGTCAAGAGTAAAAGCTGTACAATGGGGGGTAACAAATGAGCCAGAAGCCCTGAAAGCGTTTTCATTAAAAACTGGCCTGCAGGTGACAGAGACTGGAGTGTGGCTAGATGAGTCGGGAATACTTGGTGCCTCCCCGGATGGCCTTGTTGAAGATGACAGTGTTTTAGAAGCAAAGTGTCCACACACTCAAAGAAATTTGACAATTGCGGAGGCCGTAAAAGACAGTTCCTTCTGCCTGGAAGAAAAGGATGGAATGATCCAACTTAAAAAAGATCACGTGTACTGGCACCAAACACAGGGCCACATGTTTTTCACTAAACGAAGGAAATGTTACTTTGTAGTTTGGACTTTAAAGGATTTTGTTGTTTTAGAAATCTATCGGGACAATTCTTGGGCTGAGAAAGTTCAGCAACTTAGAGATTTTTATCTTAATCACCTCTTTCCAAAAATAGTTGAAGGTGAACTGTAATGACATTATTTTTGTTGAAATTGTCGCTATCAACTTGACAGTAACGTGTACCAACAAGTACATAAGTTTAGTCTTTACAGAAGGTTTTGCTGTACACAAGGTTAAAATGACAAAATGATGTCAATTGCTTGTTGATATCAGGCATTTAGAACAGACACACTTGTACATAGGATCTTTTGCCCAGGGGGGGTACACCGGGATCAAAGTGACGGGGATGATCGAATGGAGGCAAAACTCAGGACCCAAAAAAATCCCTAAATCTTCCGACATTACCCAAAAAAATCCCTGGACCAAAAAAAAAAAAACAAAAAAATCCCCAGTCAAATTACCCCTAAATTGCCAAGGCCGCGCCAAGGCACTTTAGTTTGATTTTAATATCCAAAAAAATCCCCTATTTAAATCAAGTCACCCAAAAAAATACTTGCCAAATTCCCCTACCCAAAAAAATTCTGGAATCGAAAATTTCGACCCCAAAAATATCCTTCGCACATCCCCGTCACTTGGATCCCTTGGATCCCCCCCCCCCCCTGGGATCTTTTGAACTATTCAAGGAAAAAATTGTAAGTTATTATTTGGTCATATTTTATATGGGTTAACACCATTCAAATTAAGCTTTCAGTTAGTCTAGACAGATAAAATCGGTAAAAAAATCTTTGAAGTTTGTGACATAGTTGTAGATTAAATTTTTACCACATATGGTAAAACTGCATTGCATGGCTTCCTGTTTGTTTTGCTGTCATATTTTTTGTGTGACAATTACAAATATTTCAGTGACAGTACTGTTCTCCCACCCCACTCCCTTCTTCAAAATTATAACAAAAAAATATAAGCCCAAATAAACTTTTTGAAATGTAACCAAAATATTCTCTTAAGGCTCCCTTCGATAATCTTCAAATTCAACTACAGTACTCAGATTTACGTCCACAAATTAAAGTTTAAAACAAATTATTTTTTTTATTTAATTCAAAGTGGGAGTGAATAAGCTCCTAACAAAACAACTTATTATCTGAATACATCCCTCATAAACACCCATTGAAAGATAAGTAAAAAAACATGTTCACTATTTACATGAAACTCAGTGCATTTTGCATAATTATTAGCTTTGATCAGTCAAAGTCTGTTCCTTCGCACCCTTCCTTAATTAAAGGGAACTGCAAGTTCACAAGAGCAGCACATAACTGAAATACTCTGTCCATGTAACACCTCAAATAAGGGGGTACAAAAGTGAGAATTTTGAAATCTTTGAGCCTAGCATTGGCCCTCTCAACATGAATGCGGCACTTGGCAATCGATTTAGTAACCTTTGCCTCACTTTCAGTAAATTTGCCGTGTTGAAGAAAGGGTGGTATGTTCACAGAAACACCCTTAGGAACAATGTCTTGAATGAGGAATCCCTTGTCTGCTAAGATTAGATCTCCAAGAACAAAATGCTTCAAAATACCAGACTGCTGGACAATTTCCTTATCCGAGATGGAGCCAGGGTACAGTCTGCTGACAAAGGTCAGCACTCCATTTGGTGCTACTCCTGTCAAAACTTTAAATGAGTTCATCCCTCGGTAGCTTGAGTAGGTAGCATTTTGCTGACTCATAAGGCTAGGTGTTGCAACTTCAATGTCAGTACAGTCAACAACAATTCTGCAACTTGAGTAAGTAGAAAATGATGATGGTGAACACAACTTGTTTTTGTCTCTGGAAGGGATTGTTGTCATGAGATCATCAAACAGTAGCCCATGGAGGACATGAATGAATGTTATGACAATGTTAGATATTGTTGCAACACTGCAAGAAAAAAGCTGAGCCAGGTGCAGATTGGTGTAATTTTGACGTAACTTCATGAGTGTAATGAAGATCTGATCTTCAAACGAGATAGATTCAACTTTCCACCCAGCATAATAACAAATTGATTCTTTAAAATTAGCTGCATACTCCACTACAATGTCAAACACTTCTTTGGTGGGCAGCCCTGTTTCCATTCGGATGACTTCTGAGCTCAAACATGGTACGGAATAGTGTGTCCTCTGGTAATGTTTAGTTTCTTGATAAGAATAAAGCTCTTGTTTTGTCAAATCAAGTTCAACCTCCAGTATTATTTGCTCAGCATTTGAGATATTGCTTCCATTTTGCATTTTGTCTGAGATATTTTCAGAATTAGTAACAACTGCCATTTCACTGATTGCCGATTCATCAGGCTTTGCATTAAGTTTCCTTTTCTTCTGAGGGGGGTTTCCCTGTGAAGGAAACAGTTTGTTTGCATTTCGTTCAAAGATCTCAGGTCCTGCTGATTTCAATCCATCTCTAAAGTGGCAGCTGCACACCTTTGAATACTTGCTTGGTTCTCTATCAGCTCTCCTGAGAAAAATTAAAATAAAGTTTCGTGTCAAGGTTATATTTATAAAAATGTACTTCTTCACAAACTATATATATTTTTATACTGCTCACAAATGACTGCAACACAACACAGTTCTGCATGCAGTTATACTGATATCTTAGCTTCTAATCCTGCATTCGTGTTTACATTTACATTACACCAGTAACTAAAACACATCTTCGATCCTTTTAAATTTAAAAAGCCATATATTACCGTTTTAATTCAACGGTCATATGAAAGGCTCTGAAATCATTGAAACCTTTAGCCAGAGTTTCGTGTATATTTCATAACCACAACAAATTAAGCTTATTCACTGCATATAATCGCGTATCAAAATGTAGTATTAAACAACACTGTTTCATACCTCAACAAACGAACCCAGCGACGGTGTTCCTCCCTGTTCTTTTCTTTATTTGGAAAGAGGAAAAACTTGCAGTTATGGGATTCCGATTGATGCTTACAATCCGGAGCAAAGCACTGTACCATGGCGACCCTTGCCCTGACTACGAATCGATCGAAAACATACGCATTCAGTCGCGTCCAGCGTTATTTCTTTTGTAGAACGGAAAAGTTTTGCAAGAAACTCAAAGTTTGGATCTAAAACCACGTATTATTTTAGTCTAAACAATCGCCAGTGAACTACAACAAAGGGTTTTAAACGAACAAAAGTGAAGACAATATCCAAAATGGCATCGTGGCGAGCTTTGCGTGACTTTGTTTAGAGTCAAGAATTTGGTCGTCATGACACCGTGACGTCACACTTTAGTACTCTATTGGTCGAGGTAATTCGACTGCGGCCTCTCCTGAAAACCAGAGCAGAGGTAAGACCTTTTTTTAGTCTGCTATGCTCCATTCGTTATATCACAGTTATGTGGTAAGCACAACTTGTCAAATAATAACTTAAACTTCTGCTTGTATGTTCTTTTTCCGTGTATCAGTACAACATTTGCGACCTTTTCTCAATAATAGTTTACTTACTGCATCAAATTGAGCGAGATGGCCCTCTAAATATGCCCCAAGTTCTTCCAAAAAATCTGCAACTTGGTCGTCGCTGATCGTTAGCTACAAAATGAAAGATTCGGTGAACCTAAAGGAAAATTGAAATTTTGGCCACATAGCTGATACTGTCACGTAAAAAAATCGACTTACTGTGCGGTGGTGACCATCTGAGCCAGGAGGAGACATCTCTAGCTTCTTCAGTGTTTTCTGATGCGTGAACAACATGCGAAAACTTTTCAATTTTTGGCGCGCCACGGATGAAAGTCCCGGATGTGTCGCGGCATTCTGGGCGATGAGCGGCAGCGTCTAAGACGAATTTGGCATAGAGGCCTTAGGGCTGGCCTGGAAAAGCTAAGTAACATTGGGGGATCAACTTGTAAGCAATTTAACACAAATTTATGTGCCAAAAAGAAGTTGACTATTTTGGCGCCAGCCAAAAGTGGCTGGGGTAAACTTTACTTCTCTAGTGACATTCAAGATCAAGAAAGATTTGTTATTTAATATGTAAGGCGAAAACAATAAAAAAACAACACCCTGATAACAAGCATGGCAATCATGCCATTTTGCTTTCCCTACGTGTCCACTTGTTATCGGCATTTCTAGCCAGCACTGTCTATAATAGTGAATCAAAGCATTTTTGACACAACTAAACTCTTCAATGACCTTCGTAAAGGTCACAAAACAAACGGACCTCTTTACCCATTTAATATCTTCGGCCGCAACTGCGACTACAGACTGACGTACCAAAATGTGGGAAGAGGGGTTGTACAAAGGACACGTTTTTCGTGCGCTGTATGACTGCCAAGTTCAACGCGTTCTTGGGCATGGAGGAAGTAAAGAAAAAACCTTCAATGTGAAACTCATAACCACCAGAAATGAATGACGTATTCGATGTGTGGATAGGAAAATCACTGTTCGAAGGAACTAGGAACAAAGTAACCGGCCATGTGCTGTTTGACCCAGTGGAGGCAGATTTTAAAGGTAAGAGCCGCAAAATGCTATCGTTGTTTTATTTTGTGCTATTATTTGAAGGCATAGAGTAGCAACACAAACAAGTCTAATCTATTAATTCCCTGGTTCTTTTTTTCGCGGGAAGTGCTTTGGTTTTGCGCCAGACATTTTACAGTGAGTTGACGAAGTCAGATATTGCAGTTTCAGGTATCTGTTTTTGAATAATCTGCTTTAGTGGTGTGCTCTTCTAGAAATAAAAAAATCAACAGTCAACAAAAACCATAAAGTTAAGACGAAAAAAGTTGGAACTGGCAAAATAATAGAGCATAGCTGGCGCTAAACTGTCTCGCCAAAGACGATGCAAGCGGGTAAAATTTACCACAGGTACCCCAGCAATCGAGTGCGGTTCGAACTTTAAATCTCTAAATCAAAGTTAAAAAAATTATCTATTTTATGCTGTGCATAACCGAATTTGAACGAAGCACAACTTTGCTAACTAACATTGTATCGCCTAATACCAAAAGTCCAAAGGTATACAAAAATAATTGTACGTGCGTTCACATCGTAATAGCGGATCGATGAAACCCACAATTTGTCAATAATCATTTGTCACTGACAAATCTTTTTGAGGCTGAGGTAACGTTTCTGGTGTGACATCCTATTCAGTGTTATTTGCTAACGAGACTTCAATTGGAACCGACTGAAGCCCACTTGTGCATTTGTGGTGTGACATGAACAACAGTAAGCTTTCCATGACCCACTTATCTTGACATTGTCTGGCTCCGTGAAAAAAAAATTCTTTAATTTTGCTTGCTTGTTAAGGCAACAAAGGGAAAGCCGTAAACGATACAAAGTTACGCACAGCGAAGCGATTCTGTACAAATCATTCAAATAATCAAACAAACGAGATTGTGACCCACTAACGCTAGCTGGTGAGACTCGGGCCTTTACAGATTTACATTCTCAATTCTCCAAGTCAAACGGCAGTTGAAGGAATTATTATTTTGTCCTTGGAAGGAAACAATCTTCGGTTAGAGCTACATTTCGCCGTTCATTAACGGCGAGGATTTTCGCTCTGAATAATGTACCGACACAGTTTCTTGCCAATTTTTATTTTTCTCTGTAGAAGACATTTAATACAAATTGTAGATTTATCAAACTACCCCTTCACACCAGTGAACCGTACGTATATTTCTGATATATTCAACATACAGTGAGTTTAGTTACACAGTACGGCATGGTACGACTCTGTACAAGTTATCCTCGGAAAGAAAATAGTTGACTCGTTTAGCACCAAAAACACATGCTTGAGGTAGACTTAACAGTGACCTAAATGAAGGATCATATTGAGCAACAGCTTGTGCACGAACTCAACCTTCTGGCATGATACAAAGATGAGTTTTCCAACTGGCCTGGAAAATCCAATTAAAGCATTTAATAGCTCGCAGAAAACAATTTCACATTTATGGAACAGCAATGAATTTCTTGGCGCCAGACAAAAGCGCGAGGTGAAAAGTTTACCATGAAATGCTGTCAAGTGAACAATCAAATAAGAAGCATCACAATCATATTTTAGCTATCTCTAGCGCTACCAGAGATAGCACTAGTAACTCTAAGAAAGTCTACTACATGAAGCAAATTTCGGCGGAACTAAAATAGCTTGGTAAAGGCAACAAAAATAATGCATCGCTTTACTAACCTATGTTTGTCATACCAAAGAGCTATCACTGCGTTACAAGCTCAGGTAAAAGTCTGTAAAAGGGACACCGTTCATAACCTTGCACCGGTGCATTTCTTCATGTTATTGCTGCTGGGGATGATAAACCCGTCACGTAGCCTATAATGGCGCATTTGTGTGGCGAGGAAGATTGTTAGAACACAAAAACAACAGGCCTAACATAGCAAGTATGCTGAATTGGAAAAGGTATGAGTTTGACTTTGAGCATAAGTTTGGGGTACAGCTAACAACTGTTACGTTTCTTTTATTATTTTATTCTTAGCCTTTCTAGTGCGTGGTGCACGACATTGGAAAAAACACTTTTTCGCGGGAACAGTGAAGATTCGCGCCATACGGCTTATATTGATTTAGGGCAACCTGTTAAGCAATGACAAGTTTACTTAGTATGTCCATTTTTTTACAAATCTGAAATAGCGATGTGTCCTTGTAGAAATCAACACCTCAACAAAGTCTCAGAATACTTTGAGACGAAAGCAACTTTAGTTAGTCATTGCGAGACTTACATTTGGCCCTTGGCACGCAGATTACGGTCAAGTCACACAAAGTCACAAGCATTAAGCAAGTCACAAGCATTAAGCATATAGTTCCATAATGGCCACTTCAATTCAAAACTAATATCAAAAGCGAAACAAGATGTTTTGGGCAATTATGATGGGATATGTACTGCATTTAATGCATGACGTACAAAGAAGCAAACTGACGACTTCTTGACTTAATATGACGACCAGTGAATAAATCGAGTGATGTAACATTTGACCTCGGCCGAATTGAAGACGGTGAATTGAAGATATGAAAGACAAATCGTAAATACCACAGTTCCCAGGGCCGCAGTTCGAGGAATTATGGCATGATTCATCGCCCTGCCTTAATATATAGGGAGCAATGCCCGGTAAATTTTAGTTTTTGACAACGACGGGATGCCACATAGATTTAACGTAGTGTTTGTGGAGTCGATCAGTGCTTTGATATAAACTTCGCGAAAAAACGTTCTCTATTTCATCAAGACAACGCGACTTGAGGTCGTCTATTCCAGAAGTCAATCGTTTTCACAATAAAGAACCTACTAGCTGAATATTGAAGGGCTTCATGCATTTTTCCCGAGTGATCATCTTTCATTATTTATGATTTCATGGTTCTCAGCTGGTTCGCAAGAAATCGCTTTTGTGCATCCGCCTCCATATAATTTATCCACAGCACGGTCAAGTTCGAGAAACAGGTATTAAAACCTTCCGTTACTGACGTTCTTTCCAGTCTTAAGAGAACTGAAGTTCGAATGGAACTGTTTCCATCAGTTGTAACATATAACTATCACTGAAGCGAAACAAGCTGAGTTGCAAGTGCGGCGTGGTGCAACAAAAAAGGTCACTTTACACGCACTTGTACTGGGATGATACCGAGAACTACACTCGGTTGGTCTGTTTGCCTGTTTTTGAAAACCGCCAACGTTAGCACAAGCACACAAACAAGCGAATGAACAAGACCGAATTCATGTTTATCGGACATACCCTCTGTCAACAAATGTTTCCGGATCTTGATGGAACATTTGACAACACGATGTTTGCTGTATTTGTATTATCACAAAATACAAGCTGTTGTTCAAGGAATTGTTCTGTTGCTCTTAAAAGGAAACAACCATAGGTAAATTTTAGGTTTCACGGATAAAATAAGCGGAGGGTCGCCTTTATAAATTAACGGAGTGTTCGGAGTTGCCGAACGTTTCATGCTCAATAAAACATTTCTTTTATCTCTTATTCTGGATGAAAGAGAAACCCGAATCTTGGCACTGTTCTGTTCAGAGACAGAAATGCTCGATTGTTGTTGAAATTCAAATGAACATTTCAACAATTATGCAAATAGCGTAAAATTTACCAAGACTAGGATCGACTTACATACTGTATTCTATATTTATTTGTCACCCTTTCCCCAAATCATCTAGCTTGTTTACACAAGCAAACAAAATTAAAATGTGTTCAAATCAGATCTAGTGATTAGCATTATTTCGAGTGCGATAAATTCTGTCCTTTAATATTCAAAGACAGCAAGTTGTAATTCTTCATTTGTTAAAAGAGGAAGCAGACAGTCTGCAGACTGAGATGCGTGATTTTTCGTCTCAGTACTATTTCACAAACCAACATCTTATACTACCAAGAATCTACTAGATTTTGTGACTGAAAGGTGGTTATTATATTGTCAATAACGTGCTGTCAACACGGATTCCTTTTGGGCCGAGATAATGATAAAACTATTGACCCGGAACGATTCGCTGCTACACTTTCTCAGGGAAAAAGTGCGCCATTGTATTTTGAAGACAATAACAATTTTGCGTTCTTGTAAAGTTAGAATGTTCCATTTCTCTCATGAATGGAGCAGTTGAAAGAATTGTAACGTCATACATCGATTATTTTGTACAAAATTGCTTATTTCACAAACAGCTGTTGGTAAAGTTTACTCGCACGAGGTAAACTTTACTCGGCGGGGCAGCTGTAAAAATACAGCTCTCTGATTGGCTATCGCGAGTAAAGTTTACCCTCACCGAGTAAACTAATTTAGTCCGTACTGCTTTTGACTGGTACGTAATGTTTCCGATGAGTGTTTCTAATATGTTTTTTCCTTTGATTAAACGTCCCTCATGTATTACCTCTCACGCCGTTATGCTAATAGATAAAATTTTTGTGAATAATTTCTTTGATCGTTTGAGGTGTGGTTTATTATTTACTGACATTTCAGATCACCTACCCATCTTTTCAATTCATTCAGACAACACGCCAGTGAACATTGTATACAAGATCCCATTTTTATTCTAGATAACACGTTGTATACGTTATATCTAGTAGCTTTCTGTCTCTTTCCCCTCGGCTTTCTTGTTTTTTTTTTTTGTCGTGTCTTATTCTCTTCTCTGCGAAACATCACCAAGTTTCTCGAGAGATGCTTTAGTACTGCATTAGACAGCAAGACAGTCAAACTAAACTAAACAACCAGTAAGTGCATATGTCTTCTTGCAGCCTTTTCTGACTGATATTTCTTTCAGGAAACTGACTCTTGTAAACATCAGATACTTTAACTATTCCTCCCTGGGAAATGTGTGACGCCATATTCATCAGTGCATCACATTCCACACACTGTTCTTTGTGATACCTCGTGCACTACTATACTCGGCTCTATATCTAATATACTCTTCCAAAGAGACAGCTGTTTTTTGTGAGATATAGCTCTTGTTCTGATTACTTGGGTTTAAGCAAACATTGCCCACAAACTTAACAACTGTTTCCTCGTCAATAGCTCTAACAACCCCACTGGTTCACATGTGTGCTGGCTGTTCTGGTGCAAATCAGTGGGGGAAACTAAAACTCCTCGCTGTTTTCTTTCACGTGACCCTCATTATCAGCTTCAGGCTTGCTTATGTCATCAGAGTCTTGTGCAACAAATGGGGCTTGAATGTTTTTTAGTTAACCTTGTTCTGTAGCCTGGTCAGTGGCTGCAGTAGGCTCTTCAACTTCCACTGTAGCCTTTCCAATCTCTGTGACATCTTTGTCATCAATTTCCATAGCAGCCTTTGCAATTTCTGTAACCTCTCTGTCATCAACTTCCATTGTAGCCTTTTCATTCTCTATGACTTCTTTATTCTGCCCTTTTATCAATTGCTCAACACTTCCGACCGATTTCTTGCATGAAACCGACGTAAGTTAGCTTGTGGTACAGCTCCACCTCCTTTTTTTGCTGTCTCTGAACTTCTCCATTCGCTTTGTTAGAGACTCTTTTCTCTGTAGTAAACTTAACTCCTGGTTTTCCTTTTCTTTTTTCTCAGTTCATCTAACTCCTTTGAAACATCAAGTGCTTTGCTGAACTCCTTTGCATTAGCACATGTTTCACATTGCTTAGCGGCCTAAGTGAGCCGTATATCAACTTCTCTTTAGTCCTCCTTCAACTGTTCCATCCTCTTCTGTCCAAAATCTTGGCTTAACACGCTCTTTTTTGGGCTGACTTCCAGTGGGCACATTAAATTCTTTAGATCTTGGAACTTTTCTTTTGTAACTGAAACCCTCCTCATGGACTTTCAGCCTTGCCTGCTTTGCAATTCCAATTTAGAGCCATCAAATGTCCATTTATTATTGTTAAATTAGTACGCTTACATGTTAACTCAAACTTAAGTGTGCATAGCTTTTAGGTAGCTTCGTGTTACAAAGATGCTTGAATCGTTTTGAGCATTTCTTACGTTTTCATTTTCTTAGTTAAGTCATCGAAGCTTGCAAAAAATATTCGAAAATATAAAAAGGTAAAAGGCTTTGTCAAAGTGAGCGAGGTATTAGTTAACACCCCTCACTCGTAAAAAAACTTCTTGTGGGGAAAATGGTGCTTAGTCTTAAAAAATCCACTGAGTTTAATCGTTAGATTGAGAAAAGATTGTTTGGTCCTCCCTCTAGGTTATTCTTACAGCAAATCCACCGGGCATGATAAAGACAAAAAAGCTTAACAAGCATCAATGCACTCTAGTGCTGTTGTCATAAAGATATGTTTACATTTGTTATTTTGTAAGTCCTATCCTTCTTTGCTGTTTTTGTTTTATGTTGTTAAACTTCTTCTGTCTTCTTCAGCATTTTCCTTCTTTTGGGAAACTCGTTTGGTGTGGTAGAGGTCATGGAGCCTTGCATAAATCTTTCAGTTTCCTTTTCCATTATTTGACAGGTGTACTTTTAGTTGCATCCACCCTTTTGAATTCCACGGTGAAACATTCTTGACTGCTCATGGTTCTTCTTTTCGACTGGCTGGCAGTGGAGTATAGAGATGTTGCCGTATTTCTCCATGAACTGAGGACCATGATGCACAAGTGCTGCAAGGTTAACAAAGATTAATGAATGAGCATCCACCCTTGATTGAGCTAAATAAACTTTGATGCTGTGTACTCTCATTTCGGTTACTTAACTGGATTTTTCAATAATTACGATGAAACAAACAGCATACCTTTCTCTGTAGAAAGGGACTGTCTTACATTTTGTAATTGTCTGTTATTTGTTAATCAACTCAAAGAAGATGGGTCGTACCACGTATGTAAGGAGTTACATCCTGCAATGAACAAAATAGACGTCTAGATAATTAATGCATTTTTATTTGCATATGCTCCCAGCAACCTGGTCGTGACAATATGATTTCCATTTCGTATTTGGTCCAAACTTGGAGCCAGACGTTGTTTGAATCCACAAGACACATGCGTTGTGGCCTGGCTATGGAAATAAGGTCACCCGAGAGCGACTGCAACATTTCTTCATTGCTGTGAGGTGACTGCAAACTGCAAAGTGAGGATAAAACATCTGAAAAATCCACGTACTCACCACTAACGGCAGCTGTGGCAAATTTTTCCAGCAAATGGTGGGTTTTGATAGCACAGGTAACGGGCAGCAAATTATTATTATTATTGGGTGCATTCCTGGTGGAGTTTTCATCTATTTGTTGTTTCATCACGGCCTACCTTCAAACTGGGGGGACAAATTTCGTGTGGCATCAAGGAGACTCGACTGTGTTGTGGATTACACCTATGAAACACTGGAGGTTAAGCGGCATGGCATGGCAGCAATGCTTTGTTTTCTGAGACCATGTCCTCTGTATTTGCAACTGGAATTTCGTATTTTGTGGGTGACCCAGTACAGTGTTTGCTTGTTGCGGCGAGGGCGTTGTTGTTTTTGGGTGTCTTGCAGCCAGAGCAGAGAGGAGAGCATTTGTGTTTAACCATAATAGCTAAGATACAAAATCTCACAGAGCGAGGGAACTGAACGATCATAAATGCGTGAGGTAATAAGAGATGAAATGTGATCGCCATGAACAAAACACTACCTGTTAACTTTATTAATTAATTAATACCACCCTAAACACAGGAAAATGGTCAACATTGAACACTAAGAAGGAGTTGGAATAATGTTTCATGTTTGGGATCAGCCTATAATGGAAGATGTTTGTAAATTTTTGTGATAAAATAGGATGCTTATTTGGACATCAGTTTATATATTTACCTCATCATAGCACACCACTCGGAAGAACTGGCCTATTTCCTTGCACGTTCTTTAGATTCTTGTGGCGATATATACATTTCTTGTCCTGGCTTTGCATCTAATGCTTTTACCAGCTTACCAAATCCCTAAATGAACAAGACTGCTATTAGTTCTTGTGATCAGGCAGTTAATAGCAAAATAGAAGAAATGTTCATATTGAGTATTATTAAATGCCAGAATAAACCAGAGTGAACACTGACAATAAACGTGGAGTGATACCTGTTCTTATATGGCCCTATGCGCCACCTTGGCTCAAAGTGGAAGAGTAACAGGTAGGTAATACCTATTCTGTTCTAGTGTTTGGTAATTTGTGTTTATGACAGACTTCAAAACACCACAAAAAATAGACAATTAAGTATCATTACCTTCCACAACTTCTTGACATTCTTGATTCCTTCATATATTAGTTTCATATCGAGATGGTTCAGAATCTTACGTTGATCTTTCCCTGAAAGAGAATTTTTGGTTAATTTATGTATTAGTTTGCAATCTCAATAATTGTTGAATATAAAATAAACAAGAAAGAATTAACTTTCCCTCTTGTACCAAACTGTATTGTTCTAACTTAAGGTTTCTGCTAAGGTTGTGTTGTAAGATAAATCGGTTTATATCAATTTGATGAAGTGTTACCCGTGCAAAAAAATGTCCTGCTTGGGCCAGTCCAGGCTGGCCTGGGCTGGCCTTACCTGGCCCGGGCGAGCCCAGGCCAGAAAACTGGCCTGGCCCAGCATGGCCTTGGCCGGCCCGGGCCGGCTAACGCTGGCAAACTTCAATTTTCTCTGGCTATTCACTGGCCTGGGCTGGCCCAGGGTGGCCCAGGCCAGTCATGGGCTGGCTAGGTTGGTCTGGTAGAATAAAGGCAATAATGTCTGGCAAATGTCAAGGCCAGCCTGAACAGTTTTCTTGGGTAGATGACCTGAGCCATTTCTGTTACAAGTCAGATCAGGTCAGATATGGTCAGTTAACAGTTTTCGGAATTACCGGTACTGCAGAGTAGCCAGGATTAGAACACTGGATAAACAGTGAATTAATATAAATGATTTTTAGTTTTAACACCGAGTCTCAGGCAATAATTTAAGAAGTTCAATTGGACTCATCCAGTTATATAATCAATTTATATAGATCTAATGTTCCAACTTGAGCAGATAGTTGGCAGTCCATTTAACAGTTACATTCAAAAGTCAAGACTTCTTGGCAGGGGTTTTTTGCAGACCAGAGAATCCTTAAAAGTCATCAAGTCTTGTAACTGCAGGGCTAAACATTAACTTCAGTGCTTGGTCGCCACTCAGGCCAGTATCCCTGAATTCTTAGTGGCCCAGGCCAAAATAAAGTGGCCCTCAAATTTTCTCTGCTAATATAACACAAAAAAATTTTAAACTATTTTTGCTCGAATAAACACCTCATGGATGTTTCGACCCGTGTTTTCTAGTAGGGTGTTCGACTGACATGCCAAAAGAAATTTGCTTGATCTTAACATTGTCTTGAAAGCTCACATTTGGCAGTGTACTGTCGAGAAATTGGTTAAATTGTTATAATAATAAAAACTTTGTTCGGTCTGTGTTGGGAATCATTCTTCTCGTTCTTCCTTGCCCTGTAGGTCAGAACCTCTAGGTTCTGACTTGGTCCATAAACTCCCAAAGATTAACCCGGACCATTTTTTTCTAATACGGACAAAACGATCTTCTCAACGCCTATAAACTACAGCATCACGATTCTCAGTTTCTTTCGAATGCTTTTGAATTCAGCTGAAAAGTAAGCCTATTATATCGAGCAGTGTTGAGTGATTTTGCCGATATTCATGTTTGAAAACGTACCGCATCTCGTGTCAACAAAATCAAAATGGCGTCTACATATCGGAGCGATCTAAAAACTCGATCACGAACGGTTTGAATTTTGCACTTCAGAACAAAACTTTGACTACAATTGATGAACTAAGAGTTGAGGAAAGAAAGGAAAGAAAAGAAAGGTACTCCAAGGAAAAACATTTTCTTTTATTATTATTGTTATTCTTTTTGTACTTCTCAAATCGTAGTTGCCCTTTGGGCAATCAAACCTTAACTTTTAGTGGCCCTGGACAATTCTTAGTCGCCACGGGCGACCGTGCGACCGCCAAGTTTTAACCCTGTAACTGTCAAGTGGCTGTGAAAAAATAACTGAAAGCTAATTGCCTCTGGAATGAGTGCTTAACGCTACATAATGTAGAGAGGCCCTATGGCCTAAATACTTGCTGAAATACTTACAACATGCAAAACTATAGTCTGTTGAATAATATATTCAAATATGTAAATAAATATTCTGCATTCTGAACCCCTCTCTCCGGCAAAGGATTATTGGTACAGGTGAATGTCCCATGATAGATTTCCCAAAGAGTACGTCAGTCTGTGGAAACTCTATGGAGCTTTAAGATCTTTAAAGTTCTTATTACTAACTTTTGTGGCCTTGGTCACTCACCAATTTGCTCAAATTTGATTTTGGCTTTTCCAGTTGTGTAACTACATCTTTTTTGTACCAGTCAGGTACATCATCATCTGATGATGACTTCCGCTCAGCTTAGCCTGTGAATTTCAGCTTAGCCTGTAAACAGGCTCTGCAGAGGGGAAAAGTGAAAAAATAAATCAGCAAGCGGAGCGAGTGGAGCGTAGACCCCTCCCCGTCTCTCCGCTTGTTCTCGCCCTTTGTTTTCTTTGCTCTTTCCCCGACTAGAAAGCCTGTTCACAGGCCTATTTCAGCTTGATCATAAGAAATCATTCTGTAACAAGCAAAGATTACATAACAGAAGGGTTTCCCAGCTAACAAAAATTGTTGGTGATTTGAAGCTTGACTTAAACATCAAACAACTGAAGTGTTCCCCAGCTTGTTCATAGCAGCCTGCACTTGGGTGGCTGTACGCTGTACATGCCGCAGGCCAGCATTGCTGTTTGAAAGGGACTAGAATATTGAGAACTTAAAAAAGGTTTTCAAATTAAGGAACAATCACTCTTGTGACAGAAACATTTATTATCTTTTTCCATTAATACAATCTCATCCATTGAAGCTTAGTCAGCTTAAAAAGTCATCAAGAGTAAACTTATCATTGGCAAAGTGTACTGTTGTTTTGCTGAGCTCACCTTAATCTTTGTTCAACGTAGTCAGTTGAGTGTCCTAAACCACAAAACAATACAGAAAAACCACAAAACAAGGCAGCCTTTATTATTAAATTAAGTTAATAATTAACTACATTACAAATAGAACTGGAAAACCTAATATATAAACGAATAACGAATTACACTCAAGTAACAAACAGAACGGAATAAACACAATAATCAAAAGGCTGTCCGATAAGAAATAAGTGACAAAAAAGCTACAATAATTAATACCCCGGGTGGGACGGGAGGGAAAACTGCCAACATAGCGAACTGAGATGTGCTAGTGCAAGCTAGCGATATAGCAACTGATGAGTAGACTGTACACCCTAAGCTATATGTGTAGCATGATGTATTTTTACAATTCATGTGATAGTTATTTCACTGATACAGAGTGATGAAAGTTAACGTGACCCTGAATTATGAAATAGTTTAAAGGTCGCCTGGTTCCCAGTGCCAACAGTTTGTGATTTACAAACACATCACCACAAGGCTGATGCTATCCCTAAACCACAAAACAATACAGTAGACGGTGTTGGAACCAAGGCAGCCTTTATTATTAAATTAAGTTAATAATTAACTACATTACAAATACAACTGGAAAACCTAATATATAAACGAATAACGAATTACACTCCAAACCCAGACTGTGAAGGTAATGGATTAGAAAACGTGGTTTTTAGGAGTGAGTTGGCAAAAACACTAATAGATTGTGGCACTGTAAGATAAAGGAGAATGGCATCGGAGTGCCAATCACCAAGAATCTTGATAAGCTCGATAGGGACACCCGCTTGGAAAGCAACGGAGGCCCCACCCCTGCGAAAGGAATGACAAGCATAATCTTTGGCTGGCAGGCCAAGAGACTGAAGTATGCTGCGTAGCTTGGACAAAAAGGAGGGATAAGAAAAGAATTTCAACTGCAAATCTGGGGAACTTAAAAAACAAAAAGCTTGGGAGTCGGGGGAAGCCTGCCCAGTGAAATGCGTGGCCCTTTCTAAGGCCATGACAGGGCAAAGGGGGGAATTGGGGATGGCGGGGAGAGGGAGCTGCACCACCCGTTCACGAAACTGAATGGTCTTACTCCATCGAATAGTTACCAGGGCACCCCAGGGGTACAGGTGAACATCTGATCGCAGGAGTTGTTTGGAAGGATCAAAAGCCCGTGGGGATTTAACCAGAAGATGGCCCTTACGTAACATGGCAAAAAATGACACTAGGCAAACAGCCCAAAATGACGCATCAAAACTAGAACGGAGGTTAAGTTGAGAGTGTATCGTGCACAGGAGGTCAGGGGTAATAGGTAATTTTTGAGAGGGTGGTTTACCTTTAGTGCACCTAATCCCAGTAAGAAGAGACTGTATTGGCCAGTTATCCACAAGAGGGTTGGGGAGGTTAAATTCTTTGTGGAGAATGCCGATAATATTCAGGTAATTGGGGATAGAGGAGGGTTTGAGGGTTCTAGCGAGGAAAGCTGCATATTGACAAAGGTGCTCAGACTGCGCGGGGAAGGGGGGGTAACCCATATGCGAGCAAAAGCGAAGATAGCTGGTCCGGTGGGTGCGGTAAGTAGCTTTGGTGTTGTCCGCAAATGTGTGGAAACGGTACCGGTAGACTTCATCCTGGAGCTGCTTGGCCAATGTTGGGTCCTGGGAACCTGGAAAGGAGGAAATGGCAGCTGTTTAGTGACGTGATGATCCAGAGGTGTATGGTCAGCAAGTTGATAGGGCTGGTCCCGAAGGAGGTGGCTGTAGAAGGCAAGACATTTCTCAGGTTCATGCAGTCGAGACACGGAGTCTGCAACCGTGTTAAGATGGCCCTTAATGTAGACAGCTGTGAACCTAAAGTTATGAATTGCTGAAAGCCAAAAAAGCTGTCGTAGTAAATGCATAATTAAAGGATGGGCAGTGGTGCCTTTATTAATAATATGGACGGCTGCTACATTGTCACAATGAATAATAACATGTTGATTTTTCCACACGTGGCCCCAGCGAAATGCTGCTAGGATTTGAGCAACAACTTCTTTGTGGTTGATATGCAAACCAGCAATGGCAGGAGAGTCAAGCGGGAAGTTGTGGTACAGCCAGTCACCTCTGAAGTAGGCACCAGCAGCTAGCAGGCAAGCATCTGTCTCAACATCTGTTGTGGGTTGTGTACTAAGGAAGGGGTGTTGGCCATTGAAGACTTGGAGGAAGGAATGCCACCACTGTATGTCAGCATAGAATTCTGGGTCAAGGCGCTTCTTCGCGGTGGGAGACTAAAGAGAATTCATTGTGTCAAGGATCCTTCTCAGGAATGTGCGCCCGCCATAGACAACACGGCATGCCCAATTCAATTTACCAGCTAGTTGTTGGAGCTGTCTTTTGTTAGCCCGGCGCCTGGAGAGGAAACAGGAGACAATGCCACGCAATTCATCCAGCTTGGTTTGTGGAAGGGCCATCTTGCATTGCTGGGTGTCTAACTCAACACCCAGGAAGACCAGTTTCTGAGTTGGGCCGATCACCTTGTGCCAACTGATTGAAAAACCTAAATCTTGAAGCAGTTGCAAAAGGGTAGAAAAGGCAAGCTGACAGGCTTCATATGTGGGTGCAACCACAAGAAAATCATCCAGGTAAACAATCACTGATTCGAAGCCACACCTAGCCATCATTCTGCGTATTGACTGTGTTAAGCGATGAAAAATTTCGGGGGAGCATTTAGCACCAAAGGGTAACCGTGTGTCATAAAAGTAAGTGAAGTTGTCCTCCCCTGTAAAGTGCCAGTGAAGGCCTGTTGCTGCATAGTTGCTGGGGTGGATAGGCACTGAGCGGTATGCGTGGCGCAGATCAATTTTGGCCATAAAATAATTGGGTTTGAGCAGATGAATAGCATCATCAAGAGTTTGAAATTTGAAAGAGCAGGTATCAATGTAATCATTAAGTGCGAGGCCAGCTGGGCGGGAACAGTCATGGATAAGGCGAACTTCTTGCGAATCTGGCTTAGGAATTGCTCCTAATGCGCTAATAATAGCTGGTTTAGTAGGGGTTATCACATAATTACCCTCTGCAATTTCGTTAGCAATAGTTTGTTCAACTTTTGCCCTGGTTGACGCATTGGTAGCCGACTTATAATTGTTTGCATGAGCACTTGCAAACTGCGTGCCTGCCGCTGCCAATTGAAAGCCATTGATTATGCCATCAGAGAGGAACGTGCTATCCTCACATTACGTAATTCTGCCAGCCAAAGATCAGCATTTAATGGTGAAGAGATGGGTTGTCATAGGGGGCCCATGGGAGGGGTGGGGATAGGGGGAGTGCCCTTGGGATTCCCCTGATGGGTGTGAAATGGGTGGTGTTGAGCACATGCCTTCCCATTGATCTTACGGTTGCACACATGTGCAAAGTGGCAGTCGTAAAGGGTACAACCCTTAACACGATTAAAATGTCTACAAATGACTTTGCCATCGGTAGTGAGATTGGCAAAGGAGGCACTACTAGTAACTGACCCAGGTTTGGTTGGAGGGGGTTTAGCTACTGGAGCTGAGATCGGCTCAAGGATAACTGTATGGAGATGAGGTGAGTCATAACTCCAGGGATAGTTATAAATGGCCTGCAAGTGGCGAAATTCATCATCATATCTGAGCACTGAGGCCCAGGTGAACCTATTACTCAGCTCCATAACCTTAATCATATAGGCTAAGTAGTGCTGCACATCTTGGGAAGAGGGCAGCTTACCTAATTGTAGTAAAGTATGGTAAATACGGGTGTTAGCGATGACCCACTGTGATAAATTAATATTTTCTAATTTGGGCTTTTTGGGCCCGTAAGAAACTAAAAGCTTAGTCAGTCCTACTTCTGAAATTGTCCGCTCATCAGCGTGAGAGACGAGTTTATCAACAAAGTCGGGAATTCTGAGTACTCGCTCACCCTTCGGTAGCTGCGTTGGTTTCAGGAACATCAGTGATTCTTGCAGGGCTTGGGGTGGATTCCCAGGGGGGGTACTCCGGCTTGTAAATGACGGGGATGATCGAATGGAGGCAAAACTCAGGACCCAAAAAATTCCCTAAGTCTTCCGACATTACCCAAAAAAATCCCTGGACCAAAAATAACCCCCAAAAAAATCCCTTGTCAAATTACCCCTAAATTGCCAGGAGGGGCAATAATATACTGCTGTGAAGAAAATTGGAGATTATGGGCGCACATTCAAAGTAATTGACTCCGGCGAGCGAGGTCAACTTGGACACCTTCAACGAGAGATCGTTTCAGTGCTCTGGCCCTTAACATCGGAACTAACCTGGTAAGTTAACTCTTTCCCGTCAAGACTAGTATTTTCCCGACGTTAACGTCGGGAACCATTGAACCACTCCTGATCTCATCATTTTTGACGTTACCAAATTGTTTTGATAAGCAGCTAATACAGCAAGGACAGATCCATCAATATGTGTGTCCATTTTGAATATCGACCAGATTCTGGTAGAGCTATACCAGAAAAAACGTGTCCAATTTTGGGTGCAAAGTTGGTGGTAAAATAGGCCAAGTCACCTAGTTGATCAATGTTCCATTTCCAGGTTTTTTGAAGGACTGAGGCCAAACCTTTTCCAGTGGAGAGAAAGGGGATAAGGTGTAGAAGATAAAGAGAAAAGAAAGGGAGAGAAAAAGGAAAGCAAAAGAAGCGAGAAAAAAATTGGAAATGAATCAGCCAAAAAAAAAAAACAAGAAGTCCAAATTTTGGCTTATGCGCATGCGTGAAATCAAATTATTGTACAATTTACAACTGAAGCTGGCTCAAAATCTAGCTAAATTGTAAGAAAACGCTTTTGTAGCAAAGTTTAGTGGCATTTGGCAACATAGCACTCAAAAAACCGTTTTAACGGTAAAAAATGCGTTTTTTAAGGAAAAAATCGGACGGGAAAGGGTTAAAGCAATTTGAAGTTATTTAGGCTCGTTATTGTAATGTTTATAGCAGAATTAAACCATGGGAATTAAACTAGGAAACTAGGTATCCCGGATAAATATAATTTCGATTACGCTTACCTTTCAGCGTTGTAACAGGAGAGCCACATGATGATCCCGAAGGTCACTGGCGCATTGGGGGAGCAATAAATGTTCCAGTGAACGTCACGTTTAAAACCCACAAGTCACAAGCGAAACAGATCAAACATTCACTTCATCAAAAGGGAATTCCAGTGACGATAAAGCCAGAGTGAAATCTTGTTAGCCGCGCTTGTTGGATACACCACGGGACACTTTGCAGATTATTGTGTAACCAGTTTTTAAAATACCACGTACATGTCTGACACCCCGGGTACGACACATGCATTGTAAAGCGACACCATCGGTTAACTAAAACAACAGCACTGAAACACGTTTGTTTGTACTTTATTCGCATAAATACGCCAAGGCCGCGCCAAGGCACTTTAGTTCGTTTTTAATACCCCCAAAAATCCCCTATTTAAATCAAGTCACCCAAAAAAATACTTGCCAAATTTTGCAACCCAAAAAAATCCCGGAATCGAAAATTTCAAACCCAAAAAAATCCTTCGATCATCCCCGTCATTTCCAAGCCGGAGTGCCCCCCCTGGGGGTGGATTAAGCGGTCCGTCGGGCGTAGCAGCAAAGGAACTGACAGGATCAGGCAGTCCTGAAAGATTTGTAGACTGTTGTGTATGGTTCCCTGACTGGTTTCCAGAAAACAGCTCGGAGGAGAGAGCACTTGACTGAGTGCCCGCCAGGAGGTCGTCCAGGGGTAGTCGCGGAAGCAATTTTGCGTTCGTGTTAGATGTCACAGAGTTTGTAAGTGTACTGCTCACGTGTACTGCAGGGCCAGTTGTTGTAGGCGCCGATGGTGGCTTCGACAATGTGAAAATTCGCTTTTCTGCATCGGCAATGGCTTTCTTCAGCTTCTCCACGCGAGGTTTCTTAGCCAAGGCTTCCTCGGCAAGTTGGAGATCGTGCAATTTCTCCAACAGAACGGCTTCTTCATCGGGCTCGTCAACATGTTCGAGGCCGTCTGACGCGGGCACATATTCAGGGACAGCTGGGTCCTCGTTTGCTTCGGTTCCGTAGTCTTCATAATTATTGGCGCCCGAGTCCTCTGGTTTACCGGTGCAGTACGGTCCAGGGTCGGCCCATGTATGGACGTCGTACGGAGTTTTGCAACCAGAGCATTTCGGAGTCCTTTTCTCCGGCAAGTCAGTGTCTTCAAACGAATTTTTCGCTGACATTGAGAGAATATTCTGCCAACTGAAAACTGCCAATGTAGCGAACTGAGATGTGCTAGTGCAAGCTAGCGATATAGCAACTGATGAGTAGACTGTACACCCTAAGCTATATGTGTAGCATGATGTATTTTTACAATTCATGTGATAGTTATTTCACTGATACAGAGTGATGAAAGTTAACGTGACCCTGAATTATGAAATAGTTTAAAGGTCGCCTGGTTCCCAGTGCCAACAGTTTGTGATTTAGAAACACATCACCACAAGGCTGATGCTATCCATTTAAGACAACTTTTGTCCTCTTTACAAATGAGTTCCACTTTGAGATACTTGGTCCCGTTATCACTGTTCTCCTTTTTAAAACTCTCTTTGTTCAGTCCTTCATGGTAAAAGGACTTGCTTCTGCTGAGTGAATTTTCTTCAGTAGTGACAACACGTGTTTCAATGTCCGCTGTAGTGTTCGTTGCTTTCCTATCTCTTTCCCCCCATAAAAGACTTGTAAATGGATAACTTTTCTCGTGGAATAACAAATACAAGTTTCTCCTTGTCGCTTAGCTCTTGTAAATATTAGAATGTTGCATATCTTTTGTGTAACGACCCCTTGTTCTTCGTGCTGAACGTTGAACAGCACTTATTCGTCCGCCATGTTTGATTTTGAGCATGCTAGTTCCCAGGGAGGCCGTGAGATCACACACGCATGCGCACTTGTAGCTCGCCATCACGTGTGTCTTTGAAAACAATGGTGCGAAGTATGAGTTTGGGGGCGTGGCTTTGAATAGATCGAGTCTGTTTAGAGTGGAACTGCATTTTACTGCTTAATTCTACGTTTTTTCTCTGAAACGCTTCGGTTATGGAACAATTTCGAGTGTTGAAGAAGAAGCAATGACCCAGGCTGTCTGAAAAGAGGTAAGAGTGGGAAAATGTTCATATTTTGGCGCAGAATTCGAAGCTCACAGATGTTTCTCACTTCAATCGCCCAAGCGAATGCTTAGATTTCTCAATTGTCATGCATTCAAATGAAGCAATGTTGTCTTGAAAAAGCAAAATTCTATGTAAGGCTTTAATAACCTTGAATGTAAAGTGACAATTTAGCTAAAAGCGTTCGTGCAAATGAGTAAATTCTTGATCGGAACTTACTGGAATAGTCAAATACAAATTTGCCTGATTTCCACATTCAACTAGAGTGAACTATCAGAAGAAGTCAAAGACAAAACTGGATTTGTTGCTGAAAAGGGTTGGATTCATTTATAGTTTCTGATCAAGACCTAAATGGCTCTTTACTTTAGCACAATATTTAATGTTCTCAGATGAAATGTCCATTGAGCAGGTTGTAAATCAGTCCATGTTACACACCATTGGTTTCACACTATAGTTTAAAAAGATCCGGAAAGATTTCCGCACAGCCCCATACTTCATTATGCATGCAGAATAAATTAATTATGCATGCGCTCTATTGTTTTTTAAGACAATGGCCCTTTGAATATATACATTGACAATTACTACTTACTTTTTCGATAAAAATGGATTTAGTTGCGTCTGCCTTTTTTTCTTTCTTCTCTCACTCCTTCTTTTCCGTTCCTCCTCTTTTCTTCTATTTTTCTCTTACCCAGTCCCTTACCAGTTTTTTTCTTCTTTTTTTCCTTTGGATTTACCCTCGGCTTGCCTTGAACTCTCACTCTTCATCTTACCTTTGGATTAGCTGTCCATCTACTACACCACTACACCACGGTGATTTGTTGACATTTTTCCGGCGATAAATTATTTTTATGTTTAGCTACCAATCAACATTATTAAAATTCAACGAAATTTACATTTGAATTACTTCTATTACAAAGACACCTCACCTTTTAGACTTACTGCACGAAAAAATGATTTATTTTTGTCCATCCATTGGTTCTCAGTTGAACAAAAAGGCCACGCATTTCACTCTTCTGCTCGATCCAGTCTTCAGTGGCCATGAACGAAGGCTTGCTTCCTTGTTCCCGGTAGAGCGCAGTGATGAAGATACACTTTTTGCCCATCACACGCACACACATCTTGCCAGGAACACGCGTGATGAGCGCCAAGTGGAAAGCTTATGATTACCTACAAAACGAGGGCTATATTCATCTCACAGTGAACTAGTACAGCTTAAACTTCGCAGACTTAGGCACCGAGGTTTGCCTCGCACAGAAACGTCCAAAGAACTCTACGAAAGCTACCTACAGGAGTGGATGTAGCATCAGCATTATAACAAGGATCCTTTTGGCAACATTATCAAGTCTATCTTCGACCTATGTGAGATCCGCAAGGACGCATAAATGGTTCAGTTCCCGGAGTACCACTTTATGCACCATTCGTAATTCGGCCATGCTACATTTCAACAGGGAAAGCAAGAATAAAATACGAAAAATTCCTGCTTCACAAGCATTGTCTCCATGTTAACAAGGAAAGCAAAAATAAAGAAATAAGTAAATAAAATAAAAAAATAAACGATACAAGACACAAGAAGGGTAAGAAAACCTTTTATTTTTAAAATGTTATGTGGTTTATGTTAACAAAATACGCGCTGTCCATAACCTCATTTATGGCTAACCTTACGACTTAAATCCGCATTTTTTCTAACAATTTACACGAGACAGATTTAGAAACACGGGAAAAGTGCACAAATTTTTTAAAAGTTGCTCGATTTTCCCTATTTTTGACCCGAAATCCGTAAATTTTGTCTAAGCCCATATGGACTTAGGAAAAAATATAAACTTTGTTGAACAAAAGGAGTCATTAGAAATGCGCATTAGAAATACGCGCTATTGTTTTCTTTAAACAAAGAGCTGTATGCATAATGAAGTATGGGGCTGTGCGGAAATCTTGCCAAAGATCCTGTGATGACAGTTGTAATAATAATTTCAAGTCAGTCTTTTTAGTTCTACACTCAAACTTAGAAACCATGAACGCTGAAAGTATTTCTCGGAATGTTCATTGTGTTTTGACGAATCACGTGGAGACCTTGAAACCACAGAAAACAAATGGGTTTGTTTAGTCACAGAACGGATTTGGTCCTCACTTTGTTCGTAAAACCTCAAGATTTAACCATTCATCTTCACTTACAGGAATTTAGATTGTTATTCTCTGTCTGAGAGTCACATTTGCACTACGCAAGCGAAAACTTTGGCTCAGTGGTTGCCGCTGCATTGTAGCAACAGCCACAGATTGTCGAAACCAGTCTTAGTTAATTTTTAACAGCCTGCTCACTCAGTGCCATTGTTAAATTTAAAACTGTCAGTTTTAAAATTTGCAACTAGACATTGTATGTTGCAAGCCCATCTCAAACGCATGGATGTTTTGGCCTAAGTAAATTGAGTCAGCTCTGCTATCAGAATTAACAGCAGGTTTGGGTGAATTTTGAGGAAGAACATTGCATCTTTATATCACAGTGAAATAAGTGCAGCTTGAGTTGCTTTTATTTGAAATGTCAGAAAACACTTATTGTTGCATCAGCTTGTCCAAAAATTTATTAGATCCAAAAGCGCTCAAACTTATTCTTGCTTGCGTTAAGTGCACATGGTTCTCAGATAGAAAGGAATAGCTCTTTCAATTCCTGTAAGACAAGATGAAGGCTAAATCTTGAGGGTTTTTGAAACAGATTGAGAACCAACTTGATTCTGCGACTGAGAAACCCATTCGTTTTCTGTGGTTGCAAGGTCTCGCATGTGATTGGTCAAAACAGTATTAACACAATGAACATTCCAGAAGTATTTTCAGTGTTCACGGTTTTCTCAGTTTGAGTGTAATACAAGGACTTTCCTGAAATTTGAGATGGTGCAGTACCTAACGAACCATGACATGATGTAACAGACCTTTTTTTACTTTTTTTATTTACAGAACTTCTTAAGGAAAGATTTCTGGTTCCTGAACATCTGAAGACAGATCAGGAATGTGGACTTGCAGTAAACAATTTCTTAGCAGTTTCCCCCAGGAGCACTGTAAAATCAAATTGACTGGTATTTCAGTTTGTTTTTTAAACAGTGCTTTCAGTTGGTAATGTCATCAGATTTCAAAATGTTATACACGTGTAGAAAACAACGGTAAGCCTTGTTTCATACTTAAATTTTAAGATCTGATCTGATATTTGTAAATTAAGGGCAATTTATAAATAAACTAGTCATGAATGAATACAGGTCTCTGTGTTTAATTTCTTGTTCAGGGTTCAAGTTTCTTTAAATTGGAGGAAAGCACATTTTCCTTTATTAAAAGCAGAAAATATTTTTCCATTTAGGCTGGCTGGGGCCCGGCCTGGGCTGTCCTGGTCTGGGGTGGGCCAGTCCCTGTCATATGTCTGTCTTGGGCTGGCTTGGGCCGGCCAGGGCCGGCTTCTCATTAGCATTTTTCGGCATTAGCATTTTTTTAAAATGCTAATTTTGGGCCGGTCTGGGCCGGCCTGGTGGGGACAGCCCAGGCCAGCCCGGGCTGGCCCAAGCAGGACGCTTTTTTGCACGGGTATAGATGTTTAGTTACATTTCTGCTACAGGTATAACCAAAAATGGAGTATTACCATCCATTCTTGTCCACTGTGTTCCGGATTCTCCATCCTCTTGTTGTACTTCAAAGAATTTGAAAGGCACACCAATTTCTTCAAGCGGCTCTAATTTTTCTTTTCTTTTTTTGCTGATAACAAGCTCAATTACCCTTAGGAGTAAATAATATAGATAAATGACGTGATGTAGTTAAACAGTACTCTTATTTGGTGCCATTGGATTCTCTAGATTCTACTCCGTAAAATTAAGAACTTAAATCTTCTTTCTGTTGAGTAAGTACTGTTACAAATAGAGAACTAAAAGCTGATGAAAAACATGGATCTTTGTCAGCTTTTCTAACAAATCCGTAATGGCGGTAGCTACTGGCCTTACTTTGAAGTTGACGAAGGAAATGCGGGACCAACCTGAACCAGGGTCTCTCTTGCACTCCAGGGGAACACTTAATGTGCACTCTAAATTACCGATGTTCTCCCCGATCACGAGGGTGATAGAACTAGTTTCTCCTTTTTTAGCTCTGGAGAAATAACAACACCATTTTGTGTTTGTTCAGTGCAATTTTAAATACAAACTCGGTCTGTATCCTTTCTACAAGGGTAAGGATGTCCATAATTGTTAATAAGCTTCAAAATCTCAGTGTACTTTGACAACAGGGGAAAACAGAACACTTTTGGCCGTTTTGGTAACTCCGCGTAAAACACAGCTACTTTTTCTTATGTTATCTTTCTCTCCATTGTTGTGTCTGGAATGCACCAAGTACAAGTTATTATAAGATGTGGTTGGTGGATTTTAATCTATCTTGTTTCTTCAGCAAAGTAATTAACTAAATTATGAGACTGTAAAAATGTGTTTAGGATCAGGTTTGAGTGGATCTTAATCTAGGCAAAATAAGAGGTAATGTACAATTAATAAGTAATAAATAAAAATAAAGATAAAAAGAGAAAATTAAATAAATAATTAATTAATTAATCAATCAATTAATATGTTCCTGCCAAATCTTTATTAACTCGAGCCGTGCGGGAAGACCTTCATTGTTCATACAAGCGACCAAATGTAACACCGCGAGAGTCGCTAACTCCACCATGCAAGACATGTCAAGCCTGTGCTTAGAAATGTGCAGCCTCCGTATCATCCAGTGTTTAATACATGTGAATACTGTTTCCGTGGGATGAAAGGATGGCTTCGTAAAAACACAGAGCTTACCGAAAATCATACGGTGGTTGCGATTTACGATGTTTTAAGCAGAATCTCCCCTGGCATGTCTAGAAATTCCTTCAGGCACTGTGGTTACATTATCTGACTTAGACTTGTAGCATTCTTCGCTGATGTTGAAATAATAACAGTAGTACACGTAGCAGATCGAGTAGTATTTGTCATAGTTATGTACACTACTGCGTGATTTAATTTTTGGAATTTGTTTTCCTTCAGAGCTCTGACTTAAGGGAATTAGAAATCATTGCAGTATATATAAATATATCAAGGAAAGGGAACATTTTACTGAAAAAAAGTATTGTGCAAAATAGAAACAAATTGAAAATTATTGAACTTTGACGCGTACTTGCTACGATGTACTGTTTACATTGATTATTTTAGATTATGAAATATAGACTTACAACTGTCAAATCTTTTTGCAATAAGGTAATTCTTCGTATAAAAAGTTTCCTAACAAAACAGTCCCTTACAATATAAACATGAAGTTTTAATTTCTTGCGCTCGCTCGATAGGACACCACTGACAAGACAGGATGTTGCCAGAACTGGCAAATGCAAAATTCAGTAAATCAAAAAATTGAACTTCAACTGCAACTAACAACATATTAACGTTTCCAATAGTGTACTTTGTTCAGTTAAAATATATGGAAAATAGAGTGATTTCACACTGCCCATCAGAAATACCACAATTCCTTTTGTTTTCGCAGTAGCAAGACATTCTCACAAGCGGGTGAAATGTCAACAAGGTTGTACTCTACTTTTGGAGTTTGGTCTGGAAAGGAAACTTCCTGGCTGTTTTCTTATATCAATGTACTATATTCTAGAACAACAATTACTCAACACCATTTTGGCAGAGAAGTGGTTAAATATTGAAGTTTTGGTAGCCAAACTTTCGTCACTTTTGTGCATCACTATGTGACTGATAATTTTGATTCCTGACAAGACATGCTTTCGCCAGCTAGATCGCCGTGCGTAAATGCGTGGAAAATAAAACGATTTCACACTCCTTGGCTGATCAACACTACAGCTGCTAATTTCAAGACCGGCTTGCAAATTATGAATCGTCAACAAAGTTAACAGGTTCAGTGTGCTGGGTTTATATTTTCAGGTTACAAAACAGAGAACTGTCTGAACTGATGGGCTTTTGTAATTGCCAACGAGCCATCCGAGCGAAGACGTAAGGATGGCCATTGGCCGATATAGTGTCGATGCATGTATATCAGTTACGGACTAGAAATCTCAGAGCAGCTGCATATTTTCTGGTAACAAAAGAAAGTGTAACAATAAAAAGATCGGGCAATAGATTAGGTGTCGGAGAGCCAATCCAAGTCCACGTGATAATCTCCCAACTTTAGACACAAGATTTGTAAACAAACGAAGGGCCAATCGGAGCTTTCCACCGAGCGACTGAATGCACATGATAATTTCCCGACTTCAGATGACTTATCAGGTGCATTTCACACGTGATAATTCCGTGATTGTATTGCTGTAATTTCTTACTACGCAACAGGGCACACATCGGAGTTGAAGTTGTGGTTTTGCTAAGTTTGTTTTAAAAGGCGACTTTCAAGGTAAGACAATTCTTTGTATAACTTCATTTTTGAGCTGCATGTTTTTGTGGGGACTGAAACTTGGATCGTAGTGGAACGAATGTGCTCCTTATTGAACGAAGGTGTTCGGAAAATTAATTCAATCAGCGTGTTGTTTTTCTCACAGTGCTCGTTATGTTCGTGCGGAGATCCAAGTTTGTTAACAAACTCTTCAAAGTTGCAACAAGCACATTAAAATTCCATCAGGAACCTGACTGAAGTGCCAGAACTGTGGAACCGTCAACAAAGACACTGACCTCTGGCTTGCATAGTTCCATGTTCAGACACTTTCATGGACCTCATTCAACAAATCTCTCCTCTAACACTGGAAAACTCAACTGACGAACTCAAATACCACGCAGCTCTCGACGAACTGTCAGAAGCACCTGTCAATGCAGAGACCATCAGATAACTTAACAATTCACAAACAAATTTCATCAAGGCAATGAAGCATGTACCTAGTCATGGCATGTCAGATTCTCCCAAGGACAATAAAGAAGATGACAAAGAAACCTATGCTAAAAGTGAAACAAAACCGTAAACTGTGTGTCACAAACGAAGGCAATGAACTGTGCGGCTTGTTGTGTTTTCAGAAACTTTCATGGATTCATTCAACAAATTTCTTCTCTGACACTGGACAGCTCAACTGATGAACTAGCAGAAGCACTCATCATCGCTGAGAACAGCCAGATAACTGACAATTTACGGATTTCCTGTTTACCAGGATTTACCAAAACGCTGATACATGTAGTGATTTACTGTACGTATTGTTTTTGTTTAGTACTTCATGTTGTATTGCATATGGGGGACCAACTTAGAATGCAATTAGGATGAAAGCAAATCTACCAATTTGGTCAATTTCTCCTAACGAAATTGTTAACAAAAACCTTCCCGTTAGTTTTGTTTAGTTTTTAATGTTGTGTCAACATTTAAAACTAGTGAAGTCTACAAGTGAAGGTTGTTAAGGTATGGCTTTGCCGTAATTTTCACCAAATCTAAAAGCAATTTTAATCAGCTGTTTTTCAAAAACAACTTTTATATTCTTTTGTTGCAGTATCAACATTGAGAAAGCCTTAATTTTGCCTTAATTTTCACCTCACACACTCCAAAAGAAGTAAACAACTTAAATGGTCACTAAATCTACCTTAAATTCATGAAATTTGATTTGTGTTACCAGTGATTATTTTGTCTGGCTCTTGGAGCTCGAAACAATATACGTCACCTTTGTAAGACAAACACTAAATGTCTTTTAGAAGCCTACTGTTAGTTTTGCCAACATTAAATGACAAAATGTTGTGTTCTGTTAAGAACTGGACACAACAGTTTGTTTTGAATATTAATTTATGTTGTTGTTTCTTACAAAACAATCTTGACCAAGAAATACTATCTTGTTCTGTTAAGAATCTACACATTTATCTCAGTTCAAAATGTAAGTAGCATTACGAATTGTTGAGCCATGACAAATAAATGTTATAATTTGTGGAAAGTTTTCTTAAGAATACTGTTTATAGGCATCACCATCAGTTTTAAAGGTGCAGTTTACCGTGCAATACCTGCCGTCATACAGGCTCAAATATCTTTAGTCTTACGCAAGCCAAATAACCTTGACGAAACCCAAACATGAACAACACTAAGGGTATTGTACGGGTACGATGTATTAGTAAACTCGAGTTAAGATTCACAGAGACCCTTCACTATATAGGGGAGACTGGGCTCATGGTATTTTGCAGCTAAAGGCAGGGATGGGAGGGGCTGCAGAAATCGAAATACAGGGACAAAAACGGTATCCTGTGAAGTGCAACCCACTTGGCGTGTCTGTAACCTGTGATCAGGTAATTTTTTCTGCGGGAAAAGTGACAGTAAGTGACACGAGAAAAAAAATAGGCCTAAGACATTTACTTAATGAGCCGCGAACTTCCCCCAATTAAAAAGCCCAATTAGAAACAGGAAGGGTCTGATCGCAGGTTGGTATGTGTGGAAGGTTGCCCAGCACATTACCAAAATGACATTTGGAGCGTGGGAGTGCAAATCAATGGTTCCCGATGGATAGTCCATCAGCTGACCTCCAAACAAGCAGTTGGATAGTGCTCAAAACCTTTCCTTTTCATTCTTTACAGTCAGCACCACTGAACACTTCTCGCTGTCTCCCACTCAACTGTATGGAGCTAACCTACGATCAGCCCCCCCCCCCTGATTCTAGGTTACTATGGAGCATCCTATGGTCGTTGGCATTTTAGTGACAACTATAACTAGTATAAATAATTAGCACATCCCGTGCTAAATTGGTTTGATTTGAAAGTCTCAAAAATGCATGTCATATGATGATTCGTTGTCGAGTTGATGTTCAAATGTTGGCAACCACCTTTGCAATTCATTGCTATCATCCACTTCAGTGGATGCCATTCCGCCAACCTCGCAACTTCGAATCGAACTTTGAAATCAAACTCCGTAGTTTCAATTCAAAGTTCGCAATTTGATTGGCTCATATAACAATGAAACAGCAAACTCTGGAATGTAGTTCCCATAGTTCCCAAGAGACTTGCAAACCGGTGCAGCCAAAGTAAGTTGAAATCCACAGCAAACAAGGAAATGCAGTGTAACTGATTTTGTAAGATATCAAAACATTTCTCCTACGAGACACAAGAAGGATTTTACCTTGTCCAGTGAACATCATATCGTTCCCATACTTCCGAAGTAAGCTCGGGCAGTGATACACCATCACATGTTCGTATAGGGTGATGGGATGGGCTGTATTATACCCAGGCCCTTTTATAGATGGGTGGTCTCTGAGTGTAAGCAGGAACATTTACATTTGAAACGATTTCTTTTGTTTCAAACTAGCTTTGAACAGGTAGCCTCTTATTAAATCATCCAGGGCTGTGATGTAATCAGAAAGTGCTGTAAAGCCTGTGGCTCCCTATGAATTTTTCTCAGAGCTCAGCCTTGAATTCTGTGTTAGTTTAAATATATTCATGATTTTCTCCTGGATTTTCGCTGGAGAGAATGTTGTAGAGTTCTTATCAGAGAAAAGTAGTTACACAAACACCTACATGTACATCACATAACAGCATATGTGTGTTTGCATGCTGTGCGTGCTACATATTTCGTTCTTTGTTGAATAATATTATTGTTATGACTGTCTGTGATTGTGATAATTATAATTAGTGAAAATATTATTGTTACTTTCCAAAGCGTGGTTACTTTGTTTACACTCTGTTGAGGAAGAAATTGCCCATATTTGGCAGGTAGAGATGTCCATTCCCACTTTGTGGCTGATGCCACTAGAGGGTACTGTTTCCATGAAGTCTTGCAGGTGTTTGTCTCTATGTTGACTTTTTCGCTTACCAAAATTGTCCTCCTGAAAAAAATGTTATTTTGGTGATACACTACTTTCCATACTGTAATATGTAAATGGTTTTAAACAACAATATATACGTATGGAAATCGTGATCTCCTGTTAATGCTAACAAAACATTTTTGCACGTGCAATGTTGGCTCACCTCATCCCAATCCAAAACTTTGTAAGTTATTCCCACTTCTAACCTGTCCGGTACTCTTAATAGCGGGTGTAGCTCATCAACAGTTATGTGGTCTAGTGGAATGCTGAGCAAAGGCTGTTCTTTATATCCAGGATCTCTCGTCCACTCGCTGTGTCACTGCCGTTTCAATTGAGGTGAGTTGCTGTAATCTTCAGTTCTTTCCAGGTTTTCCCTACAAATATCCAAGATTTACAAGTATTGATCTGTTTTGACTGTACCTGAAAAGGTAGATTTTTTCTTCTTTTTTGCTTCTTACTATTCGTGAAGAATCAAGGAATCAGTTTGAAGTAAATACAGCTGTTTTGCAGTTTGCCTGCAGCATTCCTAAACACATCAGTAGAAACTGTCACAGATAAATTGAATTGATAGTAACTATTAGTGACCATGTCTGCACTAATTATTAATGAATATTTTATTAGCTGAAACAAGACCTATTGTTTATTTTAAATCCTTGTACCATTCAGTTTGGCTGCTTTTTATTAATATTCCAACCCGCCAAGGAAAAACTCAAGTTTGCATCCTGTTCCTTCCACTTCAATAAACCTAGCATCATTCAACTAATTTACATCCCTGATGACATTTGAAAGGGACACCTTGAGGGCGTCGTATTTCTCTGGTGCTCTGACTATTGCTATAGCATGGTTACCTGGGCCCAGTTGCATAAAGTAACTTCAGGTTAAGTGGGAATTTCCACAACCATTCCCTCTGTTCTGGAGGATTTCCTTGCACGCTATTATGGATAAATTGGCTGAAGACGGATTACAGAGTATAGGAAACACAAAGACGGTGCAAAATCCTCAGAAAAACGGGGGACAGTTGCAGAAATTCCCATTTAATCTTAAGTTTCTTTGTGCGACTGGGCCCTGGTGAGTAATCATTAATAACTGTAAGAATGTTTATGTGACAACAGATAATTTTAATAATTTGAAATAAGTGGTTGTTGTATTGTTGTAGTAGCTTTATTTCTTAGGCAAGTAAGTGGAATAACAAAAGATGCACTGCCTCCCTTCCATAAGGGTGCCCTTTCTTCATACATGTTTGAGTGCAGTTCAATATAGAATTCAAATGAGAGGACAACCATATCCAATGTGGACATGGTTGTCAACTGCAATGTAAAATAACTACATTTTCCGTAAATAATGACTAGAAGCAAGACAGCTATCCTAAACTGCCTACTCTACCTGAATTCGACATAACATTTGCAACATCTTTTGTTAACAGGCTGAACGAACAGACCACCAAATTGCTGCTATGAGATATGACAGCCCTATCGCGATTTATTTTTTACCTGGCAAGAAAACCAACATGAAGTACACATATTCCAACTGTTATTTTGAAGAAAATGGAGAAAATGTATACTTTTTTCAACAAATTGGTTACAAGCAAATTGTGTACCCTCCAAACATCTGGTGTGGATAATTCCTTGTTTTCTGGCTATTGAGAGAATACAAAGCCATTACTTACATGTACTTAGCTTATACAATCCTGTACCGGTAGCACCTGTCAATTATATAATATCGTTATGATTGTACATGTTACCCATGTTATTTCTATTTTATTACTCATTTTTATGCTTGGTGTTCTGAAAAATGTGACCGAATGGACGAGGTGAATAAGTTATTTATTATATGGTCTTTTTAGCGCTATTCTATAAAAAGAATGTGATAAAAAAAAAACGCAGGAAGTAATTTCAACATCTGCTTGCACACACACGAGATCATTTGAGGTTGTGTTCACTACACCGAAACGAACCTGGCAATGCAATCGAAACCACAAGAAACAGTTTCTTTGACAATGAGACAATTTTTGTCTTTATTACGTCAAGATCAAGGGCAAATTCAACCACTTTAATTTCACAAAATACACTTACCTGTGTTTACAAGTGTTTGACCCTTAAAAAGTTTAAAAGCTAAGGCAAAGATGGGCGTAATTTGTGACTAAATTTTGAACACATGGGGAGAACTTGCAGTGATTTTAGTGACATTTGCAATGAATGTTAATCTTCGTCGTCGCTGTCAATAACATAACGTCGCTTTTTCCCTTGTTGGATCAACTTCACTGGGCCTTTGAAGATCTGAAACTGGCATCCAGAGATACTGCTGATATTTGCTCCAGGAAAAACACCATTTGAAACTGCTGGAACGCTTGCATTATTCACAGCGAGTGAATTTGTCGTGTGTTGGAGACTCAGCTTGCTGTGTGATTGCTGGAAACTTGACACTATTACTGGCTGGAGGAGCAATTATCTGCTGGGCATTTTGGGACTGATTCGAACCACTCAAGATATACGACATCTGTCGCTGATGGTGCTCAATATCTGACTTGTATGATTGGAGGCTTTGAAGATTTTTGTGACCGCTTAGTTGAGCCACAAAAGTCTCTGGAGTATTTGCATCTAGCAATCGGCCAATGCTGGTCTTCCTGTCACTGTGGTTTGTGACTTGATCCTTGTCTTTGAAGACTGGCTTCATCTGCGGCTGTTTTCAAGAATTTACCTATTTCATCCTTGCCAAGGGGCGCCTTCATGACCTTCGTGTACCACACTTGAGGATTTACTCGGTGGTCACTGTGTCATACAGCAAGGAAGAGTGGAGGATCTGGCTCGTTCATTTCTTCAGGTCGGTGGCTTCTAAACAGCTTGTAAAATTGGACAGGCACCTCTGTGATGGTGGCGTATGCGTTTGGCAAGAAAGGACGCCTGTGGCCATTTTCTTCACCTTTACGTGTCTTGATGCCCCACTCATTCAGCCAAACAAGCATTTCGCAGCCATCTTGAATTGGATCCGTCTGCAAGGAAACGTCTCCCCAGCACAATTTACGGCTCTCGTTGCAGGCTCTAAACCCGAAATGCAGGGAGAGAATCCACCACACAGTTCTCTGAAGGGCTACAGGACTTTTTGCACCATATGCGCCACTCTGAAAAAGCTTGTCTTCCTCTTTAGTCAGCGAGCGAGTCATGTTGGGATGGTTGCCTTTGCCTTGCACAACAAGGGTTTTACGCTTGGCTTCCAGCACTTTTCATGAAAAGGCACTCATCGTCCCTCAGAATGTTGGACCCAGAATCCGACAGAAACCTCTGGATACGTCTCTGCAGTCCTTGGGTCATAATCCTCACCATTGATTTTCCTTACGTCTTTAAAGAACTTTCCCAGGAGGTGGTCAAGTTCTTCCGGTGGTAAGCCCAAAATCTGAACATTTGTCTTGTTTATCTCACCAAGAAAACGGTAGAAACACTTCATATCACTTGACGTTTTTTTCAGAGTGTTTCAAATTTTCTGTTCTTAAACAAACTTTTGTAATTCCTCTTGACTGTTACTAAAAATTTTCGTCTCCGTAAGTGGCAACTTTCCTCGTTTTTGGCCTGTTCTTCCCCCTCTGGATAATAAAACTCACTCTCGCTGTGGCTCTCTTCGTCGCTCATACTAAAAAAGGAGCGGTATGCTAGTATTTTTTTTTCAGTGATTGAAAAGATAGTTATCGTTTGCCTGAATTTTTTGTTGTTTTCGCCCACACCCATAGCTTTTACTCACAACTCAAAAGAGCCGTCAGGCCGAGAAAAATTTTCATTCAAGAAAATTTTCCCTGCTCAGCAGCCAATCAGGGCACACATACTATTGTAGCCACATAATAATACATAAATATAAAACCTCCATAATGCAAGAAAATAGAGACAGGTATCTTTCAAAGCCACTTAATTTTGATATAAATAACTACAGGATTCAATCAAGGAGTTGACAATGTCAAGCCTTACATTTCAACAACAATTCAAATCACATTAGAGCGTACTTTTATTGAGCAACTCTAGATTTTAATTTCCACAAGAAAGAAGACGATAAAGAAAACGAAGGAAACACACAAAGAGGACAATAGTAAATCAACAATTTTTGAGTTTTTTATGGATACCTGAAGTTGTCGGCTGCTCGAGTAGCAAACAAAGACGTCTCGGTCTGTGATGTGCCAAGTGCAACTGCATGTGAGTGCTGGGAGTTGTGGAGATGGTGTTATCTATTAGTTCTTGCAGTTTCCTTTTTAAGTTGACTAGCAAAATAACTGCTCATTTTAGCGAGTACAATCTTACTATAAATGTCATAAACATATAAAGAATCGAGTAGAGATCGTATGCAGCCGACATGTAAACGTGTCATACCACGAAAGTACATATGACGCATGAAGAACCATGGGACAGTTCACACTGTACAGTAGACGAAGGGGATTGCAGGCTCTGGAGTTGCTCTGCCTAAAGATAAATATCAACATTTGCGCCCTTTGTTCAATTATGAATGGAGGTTCCGAAATCTCCTCACTCACTAAGTGCTTTTTGAATCAACAGGTCCTTATCGTCGATGTATTGATTCTGGCTTCTGCAATAACTGTTCCTACCAGTTTCATCAAACCATTTGCCATAATACTATAATTGCCATGCCATGCTCTTATAATTCTCTCCATGGAAGAATTCATCAGACATCAGGTAAAGTAAACGAGTAAAGAACTGCCTTGTTACACCTCCCGTGTCTGCTGCTGGTTGGTTATTGTGTACAACCCTAAGTTTCTTCTTTGGGTCGAGTTTCACGTCGTTGAGGAAATCATCTTCATCCACCTCTGGTTTGACCCTTTTGCTACTCACATTTCTGCTCAGTTCTTCCAGTAAAGAGGACAGACACACTGGTTTATCCTCGATTTTTGGTGGAGAAAATGCTGGCTCTGCAAGGTTGGCATCACCATCGTTGTCACTTGATTGCATTGCTGATGTGGCTGACAGTGAGAGAGCTGCATTGGCAGCTGACGCATGACGTGTTAAGCAAGACGACAAATGATCCCTAGAAGACTCTGGAAACATTTCCATGAGATGGTCCTCTTGTTGAAAAACTGTCAACTCAGTGGATAGACCAGGGGCATCTCCACTGTCACTGAAAACAACAGTTGAATTGCCTTAGTGAGATTCTTTGGTTTAGAAAATGAAACCTACAAAATGGAACCCATAAACAACAATAAACAGCACTGAAGACAAACTACTTTGACTTTTCAGATGAAGGAAGAGAGAATTAACTCTGGAGTGAAAATTTAAGCGCTACAAAAACAACATTTCACATGTACTTTCACAACAATTCACATGTGCTTGGACTGTAAAATGCCCACAACAAAATTCCAGGACTTGTACAGACCCTGGGGTCAATTGAACAAAAAAATTACAAGTGTAATTTACAATTGTAGCTATTGTTTTCAACCTCTAAGACAATAGCTACACTTCTAAATTACGCTTGTCAGACTTTTATTTAATTGACCTATGGTTATTGTTTTCAACCTCCGAAACAATAGCTACACTTCTAAATTACACTTGTAAGAGTTTTATTAAATTGACCCGTGGTTATCGTTTTCAACCTTTGAAACAATAGCTACAATTGTAAATCACACTTGTAAAAGTTTTATTAAACTGACCCCTGGTGACATGCCTACCATCTCTAAATAATTCACTAACTGCCTGCATCTCAGCCTCAAGTGCGATGTTATCCACTGGGTTGACTCTGGATGGCATGGAGACTTTGGTTGGGAGGCTTTTGGCTTCCTCTGATATTGCTAAGACAACAGCATTGTTTAAAATGCCCTGATTTTTGTAAGATTTATTTGTGGGATAATGTTTCTGTCACGTGGAATGTGAGTGTTTCCAGTGAACACTGCCTTAGTTAGTTGGTGAATGCTGACTTTATTCTGCAATTAAAGTAAACAATTTATTTTAATTTTAACCTATTTTTTTGGAAAATTATGCCTCAAGAGCTCCAGGGCTCATCAAGGAGGCTTACTTCGAATAGAAATACTGTAATTTAATGTTCCAACCCATGAGAGTAAGTGAGACAACAACAGTTTGTGGGATAAAGGGGTAGGGGAGGAAGTACTCCAGTGAAGCATAGATTGCATACAGGTCAGGCTAGGCTATATTGGCAATGGGCCTCCCCTGAGGGCTATCCCCCTAGAGCAAGGACCAAATCCTCCCCAGAGGGCCAAAATCCCCCGTGAGCGAGGTGCATACCCGATCCTCCCCTGGGAGCGAAAAATCCCCTCAGAGCGAGGTCCCCCCTCCCCTGAGGGCCATCCCCCATGAGCGAGGACCGAATCCTCCCCAGAGGGCCAAAATCCCCCATGAGCGAGGTCCATATCCGATCCTCCCCAGGGAGCCAGGTCCTTAGGTTACCATAGTAACCAGTTGTGAATGGCGCAGAATATAGAAGTAACTGAGACTGTGAGTCCATGGGGAAAAGTGTGACCTGTATTGGGAGCACTTCCTCCCACAAATACACGAAGTGTATTCCCCATGACGAACCCCAAACCCCCGTGGCCTTAGTCCCCTTTTCACCTTAAACCAGAATGCCCATATTTCTCATGATAGCTCCTGTTCTGACGAGAAATTGCATTGTGTAATGTGGGCATGTTATAATGCTGAGAACTGGAACTTTCCCAAGCACAGAATTAATACAGAATGGGGACAATACAATACTGGTTAATGAGATGAAAGACTTAAGGTTTGTTTGCATTAGTAAAATCTTGCCATATCAATGCAAGGAATGGATGTTTATGTGAAAGTAAATGACTGGTCCGGCTGCCATGAAGAAATCTGGTTCTGTAAAAAGAACTATCAGGTGACCTGCACAGTGAGAGTCCACATGCATTAAACTGTGTAAATTCTAGCAGGGACTGGTGAGTAACTGTGGGGAAAAATTAGGGGAATGTTGTCTTCCAGACCACTGCAGACCACACAAACCCTGAAAAGAGGGGCAATCACATACCAGAAAAATAAGTAAATAAATAAATAGATAAATAAATAAAGCTTGTGAATCAAAGCATAGGTTATGCGGTGAAGTAAAGTTCATGACTGCAGTACTAGGTTGTAATAACCAGGCATCTATGGATTAAATCTGCATATCGTTGATAACACATAGTGTGATGATCCAGGCCCACTCTGGGATAGTCTCAAGCAGATTGGTGATGGCTCCCGCCTCTCTGATCCAGAGTAAAAGCTTGGTAGTACAGATTGTTACATTGCAAAAAACAATGGTGCCAGTGAGGACAACAAGGGGCGTACCAAGAACACTGCGTGACGGGAGAGAGTCAGTGTGGGATCTCAGGGGCATTTAGTGTTTGCCGAAGCAGCGAGGTAATCCGAGCTTGGAAGGCCTGAGAGGAAGGCTGCTTGTTTGGCTGGTAGCCCCTCACGGGAATCTAAATAAGAAACAGCAACCTTAAGTGCCTGCCAGATAACCGACAGGCTTGAATTTGCCAGATTCACAATAGACACAATAGACTGTTTAGGGCACTGATTTACCGATAAAATGATTGCCTGCCACATAAGCAGACTAAAACATGTATCATCCTATTCCTGGTATAAACTACCATCAAAGAAACCAAGTGAAGTTCTGTAGCATGATACTTGTAAACTACATAACAAAAATTGCAGGTTGCATGGAACTGTCTTTAGTAAATGAAAAGCACCAAGTATGAGCATTTCCCAGGTGTGTATGAAGGGCAAAACAATTACCACCCACACAAACCAACAATTAGTGATTATTTGACGGATTTACTCTCATATAGATAGAAAAAAGCGAATTCTGGCGAGGTGGTCCACATTACAGCCAATGTATACATGTAAGGCTGAATATTTAATACGCAATCTTACAAATAAGAGGCCCTGCCAGGAGGGTTCTGAATAATCCCTAATCCTGGGTACATTTTGGAAATAATCCGTATCCCAATTTTGTGAACAAATATATCCCGAAAATAGAGAGACACTATCAACATTCGTTAATAATTTCCTTCAGTCTATGACACAACAATAAAAGTCATAACTGAAAGATACACTCTCTTCATTAACTTCTTAGAGAAATCGAGGTTTCAGAAAACATAATCTTTGTTCGAGCTTATATACAAATATACCATGTTTGTATGCAACGCATGCAAAGCATTCCACAGAAATGAACCTCTTATCTCTACGTCACTATTGTAATGAGCGCTCAAGAAACTTATCTTAGTGGAAAAACTCTTTTCAATTTAATGAAGAAAACTACGTACAGATACCGGTACATGGAACTGGCATGGGCACCAAAACGGCGTTTGTTTTGCAAATATTTTCATGGCTAAGCTAGGAGCAGAGATCTTAAATCAAAGCACTTTAAGACTGCTCGGCTGGGAATGATTCATTAATGACATCTTCTCCCTCTGGGGCACAACCAAATTGAAGATTATAAAGTTCATTGAACAAGCTAGCAAACACCATCAAACTATTAAGTTCACGGCTGAAGTATCCAAAACAGAAACAGACTTCTTGGACACTACTGTTTACAAAGGCGAAAGATTTAAAACCGAATCAGGGCCAGATGTATGCACCTACTTTAAGCCCACTGAAACATTTCAGTACACCCATTTTCAACCTGCCATCCCTCAGGGGTAAAACTTTAAAACACATCTTCTTGAGAGAGGATACCCAGAAAACTTTACGCAAACAACCTTCTCAGAAGTTACTGGTACGTTTGAATACAGAAATCAAGCCCTCCGACAGAAACAAAACGAGAAAATCAGGCCCTTTGTAACGCAGTATCACCCAGCATGCAGTGCCTAACTTAAGTAATACTCATGAACAGCTGGCATATTATAAAACAGCAACCATTGCTTAACAACATTTTCAAGGAACCGCCCCTACGGTAATATTGTGCAAAAGAAGGCTTTCCCTTAAAGATATATTTGTGCGAACAAAACTCTTGCAGTCTAGAAAGGCTAAAAACTTGTGTGTTGGAGTCACGCAAGGCCCGTCACACTTTTAAACACTAAAAATAGGATCGAATTTTTATAACACAAATTAAAAGTACTTATCTTGTTCAAGCTGCGGTACGGGCAGGAGGGCGTTCTTGGACCAAAGGCTTGATATCGGCCGTCTATTCTTCAGAGAATGTGTGGTTTTCTTGCCGTTGGAAGCGTGCTGGCGTGTCGTTCAATGGTCTGTTGTGGTCGAACATTTGGAGCATTTCTCCGCTCTTCGGCCTTCGGGACCCTCTAGAAGGAAAGCCAGCATCTTCCAATCGCTTTGATGGCATCGAACGGTTGTCAGTGGCTTAGAGGCTGTTACTATGGCAGACATCGCAGGTAGTTGAAAAGCGAGAAAGCCTGAAAAACGGCGGTGTTCAGTCGGAGATTTCAAGCATTAGGCGGAGCTGTCTGCGAACAGTTATGTCTTCGAGGTGCAATGGGCGGCATAATTTTAAATTGCCAGGCTCAAGAAGCATATGCTCAATGAAAATAATTAAGGAAGCTGTCGGAATCCGTAAAAAATACGCAAAAGGACGTAAGAAAGAGCTGGTTAACAAAGGTACTCAACCAGAATGATTACTAGAATGGAAGGCTGAAATAAACAAAGGCAGATTGAGGGTGCTTGATTTCACGTGAGCAGCCAAACGTCATTGGTCAAATATAAATATCCTGATCTTTGCACGTGAATGTGGCATGACCTTTAGGCATGATGATTGAAAGGTCTTATCTTGATGACATATCGCATTGCCGATATAGTAACGCTAGGACATTAACCTCATGGTTGTCACATTAACTTTAATTTATAATATTTAAAAATTGGCTTTTATATCTATTAATTATAGGGTTAATTACAAAATAATATTTATTTATAGAGAGAGAAAATATCGAAAGGTGGTGAATTCCCATTTTGAAAATCTTTTGTTTCATCAATAAAATATTGAACATAAAAAAATAACTCCCTGTTCTGTTCACGACAATAAAAAAATGACCTATTTTAAAATGATAACATTATTCTTGCATCAGACATAGCTTAACACGTTTTGGCAAAAAGGTTGGCAGCACAGGTGAGCACTTTAGACCTTTGTACAGCAAACAAAGGACACTTTAATAGACAATGTCTCACAGTCTCATGCCGAGCTCCACAGAGACAGGCTGGAGAAACTTCGCAGCATGTTTTAATGGACTAATTAAGATGCAAACCAGTGAGCAATACAGAAGAGTATCTATCTTTAGAGAAATGGTAGAGAACATTGTATGATGGTAAGTAAAATGAGCCTTTATCACCACTACTGGTGGTATTTATTTCTTAATGCCAACTTGCCCATAACATGCCTTCTCAGGGGCTGGGGTATGCTCCTTGTCATGATTATATACCTGCCACATGTCAAGCATTGTATTTCTGGTAAAACGTCTGGAGATACCTTAAAGAAAAGTATGCAAATTCATGGCTAAAGACCAGGTATTCTCTTTTTAAATGTAAGCCACTACTCTGTTGATTTAAGTATCACACATGGGTAGATCACTACTTTTAGAGTGTCATTCATTTTCAATGGTATTTCTGACTAAGGATTTAAAATTTACAGGGTTACTTTAGGAGGTTACTGCTTTTGGAACTTAACAATATGTATATGGCTGAGGCTCTCTACTTAACAATATTTGTTTATGTAATAGGACTACTTGCTGTCCAATTCAGACATAACTGGATGAAAAAATTTCTGAGGACTGCCAAATTCAACAAGGCTGTAGGCCAAGTCCAATTTGGCAGCCCAAGAAATTTTTGTATCCAATTATTTCCAAAGTAGACAAGCATGTAGTCCTGTTAACTATTAATGAAAGTTATGTAACTTCCAAAAATAGATGACCAGGGCATATTTTTTCCCTTCAAACTGGAATCCTCCTTTATCAAAATGACAGCACTGAGCAAGCTAGTTTGTTGCAAGCTGATTGGCCAACACTTACTTCTTTTGTTTTTCTTGACATTTGATTGGTTTATTGAAAGTGTCCAGATTTTTCCTAAATTGAAAGGCATTTTCAGTCAAGGAAAAAAGTCTACAGATCATTTAAAAACTGTCATAACCATCGATAATTAGCACAACAATCATGATTGTTATTCATATAGTTGAATTTGTGATCGATGCATCATCATCAGAATACTTCTAATTGGAATGCATCTATAGTTTGATGTATCCTTACACTCCTAGGTAGGGTATGGTGGGGTGGGTGGTTTTACCATAAATCATATATATTTCAAGCATGTTTGAGAGGGGGGCTTATTTTCCTGCTAGCAGAGGTCTCTCATGGGGAGAGAAAAATGAGAGGAAGGAGAGCGACCTCTGCTGGCCCCCATCGTTTTCTTTTACATGTATGTGGCCGCCGACCAGATTTGTGGTCAAAACTGACTGGTATTCAAAACCGGTTTCGTTCAGGCCCCTATTAAAGGTGCAGTATTGGACAAAAACACCTCATGCTTATTTGCACCTCATTAAATAACAAACTGGTTCTGTAAGTTGCGTCGCACATGACTAAAACCTTACTGGTTGTCGAGGAAACGGCAGCACATGCGTGACAGGAGACGCGTCGGGGGCCAGCAGAGGTCTCTCCCCTTCCTCTCATTTTTCTCTCGCCGTGAGAGACCTCTGCTAGCAGGGAAGGGGCTTATCTAATTTAATAGGAAAACACCATTAGGTTGTTGCTTTAAAAGCATACAAAGTAAGAGGCAATAAAGCCAAAGATCATAAAATTTAGTTGTTTGAAACAACATAAACTTCCACCTCTAAATCAAACCGTATGAGTACTCTGATCAATAAAGTGTTACAGTTGCGATTAATTATAATTCTGTTGTTTATTGTTTTGGTTGTAAAAAAAAAGGGGGAAGGGGATTTAAAATCAGAGGCGGGGGGGGGGAATTTCATGCAAACAAAAAGTGGGTGCTTATTTGACAGGGGGACTCTGCAGAGTATTTATGGTATACCTCGCCCTGGGCAGCAGTAGGTTGGCCATTAGAAACTAGCTGTATGCTCTTCTCCCTGAGATCTGCATTGTTGAGCATGGCCCATTCCCTGATGGTCGATGGAGCCTTGCTAGCGTCCATTTTTGCCAAGCATACAAATTTTAGTGTGCAAGTGGCCACTTTTTTTAGTACTCCTTTTCCCACCCCTTTTCCTTTACCACTGTAGGATCTCTTGTTACTGTTTGCTTCATAAGCATAGCTTGCAAACAACTGCTGGTGCTCTACTGTGGCAGAAATAGGACTAGGATTCACTGATCGGGAAGGTCCTGGCTTCGCAAACACTTGCAAAGAAGTTGACGGACCCCTGCTGAAAGCGGGCTAGCATTCACTGACTAGGATGACCCTGGCCTCTCAAACCCTTGCAAAGAAGCTGCCTGACCCGCTGCAGGACTTAGAGTGCTTGATTGTCTTTGAGACCTAAGCGGGATAAGTCAAATCTTTAGCTAAAAACTTCATTGTACAATAATCTAAATGAATCTTTTTACCTTCAAGGGAGTCCAATCTCGATATGACTTGTGGGAGTTGCTCTCTAACAGCTGTAAGTTCTTCTGTGAGCACTGGAGTCTCCGCCTTGTTGATAAGACTGTGACCATCCGGTTTGCAGGCGAGGTTCCTAAGGCTTGAAGAGGTACTTCATGCAAGATTTATGGCAGGATTGGGCAACTGGATAACCAACTTTGAGCTTTATGATTCCAATTTGATGCGAATATACTCATTGTTGTAGTGGAAAGTTTATTGTTTCATCTAAACAGCACATTTAGGTATGCAATATTTTCCATGTTGATTGCCGAAATTGCATGTTGATACGTAACATTTGATGTTGAACTCTCAACTCGAAAGTTGAAGTTTCAACTTCGATTTATGGCGGGATTGGTACGCCTTTGGTAACTCAACAACCAACTCGGTGATTCAAAGTTCATCTTTCGCAGACGGCACGTGTCAAGAGCAATGTTGATCGCCATAGTTTAATGTTCAACTAAAGTGAGAGTTGACGTCTAAAGTTTTAACGATTGGATAAGAACTAGAAAATTGAATTGTAAAACGTAATGGTGATCTTTCTCAAGTCAAATATTTAACTGTCAAGTTGAATGTGGTGATCTACTTTGATTTTTGGCGGGGATGGAACTCCATACAATAGTTCTCCAGGGCCTCTCAGGCTCTTTTTGGGATTTAATTTTGCATGCAGGTGTATTTTCCTCAGCTTACTTCACTCACAGAGCCCTTTGATTTGGAATTTGAATTGCATAACTGTTTTATCCAATGCCTTATAAATGCATTCCTTCTTCCAGTTTCAGTAAATAAATATCGAACTTGCCATTTTTGGAATTTTTCCGAATCCTGGAGCACAGTAAAAGATGATATATTTTTATTTATTTATTTATCTTCGGCCAAAAACATATTACACAAGGCAAGAAAGGACATAATATAAAACAAGTACAAAAACACTGGCCGGGGAGACGCTACAGCTATGCCAATTACAGCGCTCCCCTTGTAAAACATAGAAAAAAAAAACAGATTACAGACAGAAAAGTATAAAAACTAGAAACAACATGACGGTAGGCGTGTTAGGTTACGCGCTACGTTGCATTTAGGGCAGATTGTTCTCCAAGTCCTAGTATCGTCCTGGTCATAAATGGCGAGTGCATTAAGATAATATTGAAATAAAGATTTTTTGAAGGCTGGAAGTGTCTGATTGTTCTTAATATCTTCTGGCAAGACGTTCCAGGTTCTAGTGCATCTGATAAAAAAGGAGCGCTGGTACGTTACAGTGCGGCATTTTTTAGCAATATATGAAATAGTAACATATTCTCACTACCTACAATACACATGAATATACAATGAGATATGGAAGGGTGAAAATGGACCCTGTCCACAGGAGTGGACAGCGGTATACTCACATGCATTGAAGGTAGTGCAACGCGTCATGGCTGCGGGCTGGGGAGGGTGGGTCGCTGTCTTCACTCTGAGATGTTGTTAGACAAATGCACACAATACAAAGAAAGGTGGTAATATATACAACGCTAAGAATTGTGGGATATCTATTGTTATGGAAATATTCCTGTTTTATTTTCGGTACTGAGAATAGTAACATATTCTCACTACCTACAATACACATGAATATACAATGAGATATGGAAGGGTGAAAATGGTCCCCAAATCCACCAGCTCGACCGCTAAACAGTCGTATCTCCAAAGAAAGCCGGCCTAAGAGCAGACTATTCTCCCATTCTCCAAAGAAAAGATTAACGTGAAAAGGCTGGAGTGAAACGCCTGAGGTTATTGCACTGGTCATAGAAAATCCCTGGATCCTCAATGTTTACTGTCTGCCCAGTAAGGACAGAAGAAGGGGAACCAGCGGACATGACTTTTGAAAGTTGCATGTAATACGCTGCGGTAGAACGATTGTGCCAACTAACATGGCCCATTATATCTTGAAGCTCTGTGCCTGAGAGAGCAAGGGTTATAGCACAGCCAGATCTGAAACCGTGTGGAGTGATACAGCTCTGCCAATCTCGCCCTCGCGCAAGTAATGCTTGAGACGGGCATCCGCAGCCGAGGAGGAAAAAGGTTTGTCAATAACGGTGCCATCTGAAGACGTAGGACGAAACAGAAAACCGCCCGTAAGGTCGATTCCAATTCGCTTTGCGAAGGCCACATAGAGATCAAATGTCTGGATACTTACTACGGCGTATGCCAAAAAGGTTGGATGAGCCATCACGGAGGGTTTTCCCCAAATGTGGGGGAATGGAGGATTTCCCGGAGTCTTCACCTGCCCCAGATCACCTGCTCTATCCCCACTGAAAAACAGAGTCTTAAAAGAGGCTTGGTCTCTCATGAGAACAAACATCTCGATTGAGGAAAGTTTATCAGACAAAAGCTTTTCATCCAAAAAGTGGCTTAGACGCACGAGATCATGAACGAAGACGGGAGTAGCCTGGGTAGGGGTAATTTGGGCTTGAAGTTGCTCCGCCGTAACAGCCTTTAAGTATTGCTTCAAAGAAATATCGGTGGCTGGGTTACCGATGAGAAGCCTGGGGTCCCACTCTCCTCTCCTTCCTGACTCGTTAAACAAAGCCCGTAGCTTCCCTATCAGAGAGTCCACCGTCCCGTAGGCGAGGCGCGTGGGGCAAAGACACGAGAACGACCCTTTTCGCCCGAAAAATTGGCAAGCGGATTTGTGTACCGTAGTCTTCCCCTTACGGTCTTTCCAAACGAGAAACTGTTCCAAAATAAAAGTCTCTAGATAAGTTATCGTGCTTATCCGAACAGACAGAAAAAATTAGATACCAAGCCTTCTGCGTGGACAAAGACGGAGAAATCCAAACTATAGTCATACTCTGAAGGCCCAGAGATCCCAAGGTAATTTAAACATGTCTAACCATGCCTAAAAGGCATTAAAATTGCTCCCAGCTCACCCTTACAAGAGAGTTTGAGCGAAAAACGAGCCGACTGGGAAAGGATAGGCCACCAATAGCGCCTAGGATGAACATCAGGAACCACAACAGTGCAAGGTAACTGCGTGGTACGCAGGTGTCTCAGAACTGGAACAATCAACAAAATAGGCGGGAAAATGTAGGGACTGCGAAGGAGAGGTTTGGAAACCGACTGGCTAAAATCCTGACCAAAGAAATCTACCCCTGACGAGAGAGGAGTCGGGTACGGAGTAAAATGGGGCAGAATAAGCCCACCACCGTCAGACTGGGCATTAGATTCAAGGGCCATGAGGTCCACAGAGTGGCCGTCTGAATCACCAAAACACGGATGACTCTGAAGGCGAAGCCATAGGTGTCGAGCCAAGTTGCTATCAGCCGGAGAGAAACGTCGAGAAGGGTGGTCAGCAGGGTTCTCTCGGGAAGGGATATAAAAAACCGACAAGTGCAAATTAAGGCTCAAAACCGTGTTAGATAACTCCTTTAACGCGTCAGAGAAAGAACTAGACCGGGCTGCCTGGGACTGCCATGCTCGAACGAGGGCTTGGTTGTCGACATACGCATCCACTCGCGCGTCTCGAAGCGTATCTCCAAAGGAAAAAGAGTATTAGAAAGGGCCTTAGTTTCCTTAACATTGATATCCAAATCAACGAGAGACGCCGGCCAATAATCGGAAATGCTAACGCGGCTCTCCTTGGAAAAGACCTCCCCACGCGAACAAGGATGCATCAGAGTAAATAACAAACTGATGGTGTCGTTCACTACGCCAGTTTCGAACCCTGGCAACAACCGACGGATCAGCCCAGTGCTGAATCTCAGCTCTCAACGGTGGGGTGATATGAATGAGTTTGGAAGTTTTTAAACCCCTACCAATAGCAAGGTTGATTTCATTTGTAAAGAGGCGTGAATCCTGTACCGCAAGACGAAACGAGATACATTTTCCTTCGAGACGTTGAAGGGTGTGGACAGAGACAGTGTTACCTGGAAGGATCGAGTTAACCAACTCAAGAAATTTCTTGGCCTGTAGATCCGAGTCAGAGGTAAAACCGAGATATTTGAGCTTTTGCGGATGAAAAACACACTTTTTAAGACCAAGAGTATAACCCAAACATGTTAGGGTATAAACAGCAAGGAATACAGCAGCTTTTGCAGCGTTGAGACGAAATTCAGAAGCCGAGGGGGGGGGGGTGAGCAACGGCTGTTTCACGGCGTGAAAATTGCTAACCTGCAACTCGCCGTTATGTCTATAGTCAATGTATATGGAACAAGGCACACCGATTGAGCGCACATAATGCGAAACTAACAAACCAGTGGAATGGTAGATATAAGCTGAAATCTTCCATCCAAAAGGAATGGTATTAGAAACAAAAATACCATACTTTCCATTGAAGCCCGAAGAAGGTAAGGCTAGGCTCATCAAGGAGAATGTGGTCATAGCCGGATTTGTCATCTAAGGTGGTCTGGAAAGAGCCTTTATCCAGATATCTGGGCAAATCTGACAAGTTGTCCAACTTAAAAGGACGATCCATAATCCAAAGGTTGAGGAAACGATTGTCGTGACAGAGACGGGGCTTTGTCGGTTCAACGGTCAAAGGAAGAACTAATTGTGGAGGTTTTACTGTAACAACCCGCCCCCAAACAGAAATTGCGCCGTTACAAACTCTTTCGAGTATAGTTTTGTCAATAAAGTCATGAAAACCATCACAGGACTTATCGTTTCCAAATTCCACGGCTGGGGGAATATCCGAGTCATAGGCAACGCCTTTAAAATTCCCCTTGAAAGGTTTAAAAAATTTCGCGAGGAAAACTTTATGCTTTAACCAATCCAAAACCTCATCGGCTCTGTCATACGAGCCAGAGGCGGCGACTTGCTCCCAGATCTCGGGAGGCTGATGAAGCTGGCCAGCGATGAACACGTCCGGATCACGAAAAGGGAATTTTTCAATATCGGGAAGAAACTTTCCAGCGCATATATCCTGAACGAAAACGCGGTCAAAAACGGGGAGCTGTCATTCCTCCATCAAGTGGCCACATATCCATGGTTACCCAGCGGGAGACCCTTGTGTGCGAAACTTGAACACATGGCGTCGGATCGAAAATGCATGGGGAACTAGGAGGAAGCACCCCTCGCTTCCTCTACAAAAGAAAACATAAAAAAGGAGGGAAATGAAACCCACCGAAAGGTAAAGAAACTGAAAAGAAAAAACCACGGATACTATGGCCACCAGAAAAGGAGGAATGACAGCCTGACCCAGATAAACCGGGAGGAGAGTTTTACCCCTGTTTCAAGCCACATTCAACCTAAACTGGTACCAAAGAAAAACGAGAAACCGAAAGAGAGGTAGAAAACAAAACAATAATAACACAAAAATAGCTTTATTCATCCGAAAAGCACAAAAAATACAACAGCTTTGCTGCAGCGCGAAAACATTGCGCGCAACACTTACGCTGTCTTGTTACGCGCCCTAGCAGACTTCCTTTCCTGAAATGCAGTGCAATCTTTAATGAAATGTTGAGTTGACCCGCAAAAATAACACGGGGGAAAACGCATACGTCGACTGGCAAACGTAACCGAACGGCCTGCTGGGAAACTTAATTACGGTGACGGTTGTCACGGGAACCCCCTTGATAGCTGAACTGATTGCTATAACGCCTCCAACTTGGAGAAGCCGCTGGCTTACCCTCCGGGGTAACATGCTTCAGGAGCTTATTGGTCCTTTACCAAGGACTCCAGATCCAATACAGCATCCTCTTGGTCAAAATGCGTCTTATCAAGAGTGCTGTGCAGAGCCTGTAAGGCCAAACCCACGGAATCGGTCTCACTTTTGCCTTCCAATTTCTTAAGCCTTTCCTCAAGCGCTTGAACGCTCAAATTAGCCTAACCCTTTAAAGGAAGCAAAAACGCCTGGTCACCATAGATAAACACCAGTTAAAGGTGCACAAAAATATACTTAGCACAGCCCCAAGCTGTTGAAGTACGCAAAACGCTACTAATTCGAGGTGCAAGAAGTTAAGAAAACACCGCTGGGGCGAAAAAGAAAAAACGTTCACTCACAAAACAAAGCCATAACAACCCTTAATTAAACGCCGCGAAACTAAACGTTGAGGCGAGAAAACATTAAATTAGCATGCAAATGACAAAAATCACAACCAGAAAACAAAGAAAGAACTTTCCGACAAGTTTTCTAACGCCTAAAGAAACTCTGTAATTGAAATCCAAAAACAAGAGAGTTAAATTCCTGAAAATTTGAGCGGTAATAGAAAAGCGCCATAGTCGAAAATTAGTAACTATCACGTATAACCAGATTCTATCGAAAGTAGTGTCACAGCCGCGTCGTAAGCCAAATCACATTAGAATTTTACCGCAGCGACGCTATCGAACAGCGCCGAACCGAGCTCAACCCAAAACTAAAGCCCATCTAGTATAAATACAGCAAACTAACACAGCGATCGCACAAAACAGACAAGTTGGCGAGCAACAAATGGCAGGTGAAATTAAAATTACATGAGGACGCTGTGTAACCCATTAGAAGCATATAACTCGGCAGTAACAACATTTAGTAGCGGTAAACAATACCGACTAATGCACATATCAGACATTTTGAAAGAACCTAGCGAAAAACTTTACTCACGGACATATCGTGAGAGTTACAAAAACCCTTGTGAGGTGGCCGTGCCACTCACGCACATATTCTTCCATTTTGAAAACTCTGGTGCGGTGGCCGTACCACGCACGCACATATTCTTCCATTTTCAAGCTCTGGTGCGGTGGCCGTACCACTCACGCACATATTCTTCCATTTTCAAACTCTGGTGCGGTGGCCGTACCACTCACGCACATATTCTTCCATTTTCAAACTCTGGTGCGGTGGCCGTACCACTCACGCACATATTCTTCCATTTACAAACTCTTGTGCGGTGGCCGTACCACTCACGCACATATTCTTCCATTTTCAAACTCTGGTGCGGTGGCCGTACCACTCACGCACATATTCTTCCATTTACAAACTCTTGTGCGGTGGCCGTACCACTCACGCACATATTCTTCCATTTTCAAAACTCTTGTGCGGTGGCCGAACCACTCACGCACATATTCTTCCATTTTCAAAACTCTGGTGCGGTGGCCGTACCACTCACGCACATATTCTTCCATTTCAAAACTCTGGTGCGGTGGCCGAACCACTCACGCACTAGTTTTAAATTCTAAAGTCCAGTGCAGTGGCCGTACCACTCATGCACGTGTCCCAAAAGCATCAAGCCTACCTGGGCGCACATGAAAACCACGGAATGCAAAACCAGAACCAATGACTAAACAACAAAACAAGAAAACAGGGCAAATTATGTACCTCGAGCGGTGGAGCAACATGTGCAGCGCCAGGATTCTCTACGGGTGGAGCATTATTAGCGGCTGGGACGTCAGCAGGCGGAGGATTGTCAACTGGAACTACAGCGGGGGCATTCTGCAAAGGCATTTCTCTTCGGACTTCGTTTAAAGCGTCCTGGGGACGTACATTTAAGGGGCGTTGGGCAGGCGGTTGAGGTTCGGCCATGACGCGTGCACAACAGAGCCAAAAATTCGCTGTCTTCACTCTGAGATGTTGTTAGACAAATGCACACAATACAAAGAAAGGTGGTAATATATACAACGCTAAGAATTGTGGGATATCTATTGTTATGGAAATATTCCTGTTTTATTTTCGGTACTGAGAATAGTGTTACTACTTGAAGATCGTGTTACTCTGACCGGTTGCCTAGCAACCGGTAGAGCATCGCTATTAACATATATTAGATTATTTACAACTTTATAGAAGAAAACAATGTCCAGATACTCGTGCCAGAAGGACAGTGGAATTAAGTTGGTCATCTGAAGCCTGGTCTTGCCCACAGCAGCCAAGTCCCTAAATATATTTCAATCTTAGACTAATAGTACAATTTAGCTAGTTTTGCAACGCAGTGATAAAAGACAGTATACTACCTTGAATACAACATGTGGGATACTGCAGAAAATGCAAGGGTTTTCTAGCTTTCTGATTCAATGTGTTCTCTATGGCATGGGGTAAACACATTTAGATGCATGCATGTTTCACGGTGCATACATACAAACATGAACCAATCACTACTCAGCTATAACAAAGAATGGGTGAAATGTGAAAAGTAGAAACAGTTATCCCCTTTCAAGTACTCGGCTTCCTCAGTAGAGTTGATATCTAAGGAAACAACTAGTCTTTTGGTAAACTGCTGCATTATCTAGCAGTTCTTCGCTGAGCTTCATACGTAGACAGTAGTGATCCAACAAGAAAGGTGATTAAGAACTTCGCTATACTCATCACTGGATTTCTCTGTCAAGCCCGACAGTAAAGTGGTGATACCAGAAAGTAAAGCAAAGAAAAAGCTTTCACCAGTTTGAGACCCCTCTGGATGTTGACACGGTTGTAGGCCATATTCCGATAAAACTTGCTCCAAGCTTTTCCTGCTGTCAGGTGCAGTTGTCACAGAGTATTGGTCATTGCTAAACAGTGTCAGTAAGCAAGACATCAAATGAATTAAGCGAGAATTGTAAGACCTGGAATCACTCTTCTCAAACTCATTTATTATTCATTTCTTTAACCACCAATCACCGGATGTATACCAACCACATCACGTGCATGCGTCTGGATACCCAGTGAAAAACGGTATACCACTGTCCAGTAAGAGTGGTATATACCATTTAACTACGCACATTTCACAACCTCCATAAAATTTGTAAATCTTTGTTAACCCTTTTGCGCCCAGAGTCGTCATCAGACATTTGGAGAAGTAGACAAAGAACCACTTGTGACGTCATCAATTTCTACGACAGCAGATGGTTTCTATAACCAACTAACACGGGAGGATCAGAGCTTTCCATACGTATGTCCATTTTGAATACCGACTAAATGCTGACAGACCTACTGGAAAAACACATGTTCAACTACTGGTGCAAAATTTGTGGTAAAATAGGCCATTACCCCATAATTGATCAATGTCTCATTTCTAGGTTTTTTGAACGGTTAATGCCAAACCTTTTCCAACTGATAGAAAGGGAATAACAAGTAGAAGATAGTGAGAAGCGAAAGAGAGAAAAACAGGAAAGGAAAAGGAGGTAGGAGAAAAATCAGCAAAAAAAGAAAGAAAGAAAGCAAGTCCAAATTTTGGGTTACGCACATGCGCCAAAGTGAAATATTGCTCATTTCAACATAGACACTAGTGGAAAATTTAGCTGAAATGTAAACTATTGCTTTTCTAGCAAAACGTAGTACAATTTACCAACACAGCTCCCTGGAAAAACATTTAAAGGTAAAAATTACGGGTCTTTCTGGAAAAAAGTATGCGTGAAAGGGTTAGTTGTATGCACTACTTGTAAAAAAGGTTCATTTACAGTTCACATCAGATTTACGTATACAGAACGTGAACTTTGCTAAACATTTTGGGCAGTTTGTTCGCGCTTGTACCTGAGACTTGCTGAGAAAGTTCCGACTGTTCAAGTCTTCGCACTCGGTGAAGGCAATCTTTGAATTCATGCACTTCGCGGCTTGATAACAGCAAATTTTAATTACGCTTCACTTGCCGCTTCCTAACTTACCTTCCTGAAGTTTAATTTTAGGTGTTTCCAGGGCCACTAACGATTTTTGGCTCTACAACTTTTAGACAGTCGAAACAGGATGATTCCGAAGGTCGTTCTGTCGCACGTTTGAAAAGGACGCCAATACAAATACTAACAACCAACGACGTGCTAATCACAAGCTTTTGCTCTCAAAAGCAAGTAAATTTTGCTTGTCAGTTGTGTTAATTATCTATTGTTTGTTATGCGCGACTGAGAAGTCATATCACCAACTCGGCCTTCGTGTTTCATCAGGGTATGTAAACACCTCAAAACAATAAAAGCACTCAGCCTGTGGCCTCGTGCTTTCATCGGTTTCTCGGTGGTTGGATACCCTGATAAAACACTCACCCTCGTTGATACATTACATCTCTTTGTTTGTCTGTTAATAGAAAGTTGGTCAAAACACTGTATAAGGTCTGTGATCTGCATGCTTCAGAGTTACCAAGTTGTACCAAGTTGTAATTCTCTCATTCTCACATAAATCATCGCAATTCTTAAGGTGTGAGCATTTTCCCCAGCTCTCAGCTCTCATGCAGTGGGCTTGAGGTACATACCATTTCTTAGCTGTGTTAAAGATGAGAACCCGAGGACCGTAGGGTCGTCATCTTTAGCGTCGTGTTTTTATACCGGCGAAAGGTATAAGAAGCACGACGCTAAATTTGTGTAAACTTGTAAATCTCTTTCATGGCAATGTCTTTGTTCCCGCATCTGAAGGACGCGGGAAGAATTGGATAGTTTTCCTCGTAGTGTACGACCTATCTGACCATGAGGTTTCAATAAATGCAAAGCCCTCTTAGTTTTTTATTTAGTCTGTCAGTCACTCACTCACTTAGTTACTTGATTAGTAAGTATAAATGTAAAGAAGATCATCGCAGTCATAGACGCAACGTAAGTATAGCTAATAGGTCTACATGCTGTCCAACTTGGAAAAAATTGGATGAGGAAAATTCTGCGGACTGGCAAATTGGACGAGACCGTAGGCCAAGTCCAATTTGGCAAATTGGACAGGCGTGTCATCCTGTCACCTTTCAATAATATTGTGGGCATTGCAGTTGATCTACGGCACACGCGAACGGAAACTCCAAAATTCAAAACATCATGACGAGTCACGTTCTCCATATTTGGGCGTTCTCCTTGTGTTGAGATTCAGAGAGGGATTTCGAAAATGGAAAGGAGATTTCGAATTTATGACGGATTTTTCGAAATTTTCAGATCTGCTTTTGTTAATGCATTAGGTCAGGAGTATAGGCCAGGTAGGCGTCTCCACAAGGAAACTAGAAAACAAATAATTCATCTTTATTTGACTGGGGAGGGACCAACAGCAATCTCCAGAGAAGTTTGTGTAACTCCTGGCGCAGTTGTCTCATTCAACATAATGAAACGTTCGGTAAATGTGAGGCATTCGGTTAAGAGCGGGAACGAAGTTACCCTTCTAAACTTTTAAACGACGTTCTAGAATCCATTGAATTGTTCAAACTAGGAAAACCTAACATGTGGATGGGAAATTGGAAAATGGAGCTGAAATTCCATCAAAGATAATCGCGGTTTTCCGTGGAAAGTACCTAACAATCGAAATAAAGTTTGAAAAACCTTACCTGTTGTGTGTTTGCTGTGCTTTTTACCGCTTTTTCGAGTTTCTGGAGGCCGTTGTGGGCGATTTTCTGTTTAACGGTCGAAGCAACGTCCAGAGAACAGACAACAGGTAAGGGGCGCAATCCATTGGACCAAAATTTCCGGAAATTCCGGTACAGAATCTAATGGGATGGAATTTTAGAAAAATTCGTTTCGAAAATTTTGGTCAACCTCTGGAGGTTGTTTTTTTTCCCGGAAAGTTGGAAATTCCCGGAATTTTCTGTTCCATTGGGCATTCCATTTCGAATTTCGGCCAGACACTCGGTCCTAGTCCCAGCTGTAACTGTCGAATGAAAGATGGCAGAGTAAAGTCTTTGTTTATCACTGTAGCATCCGTGTTTTTTCTTCGGATGATTTGCCATTCTTTTTACGGCATTTGTACATGGATGACAATGGGAATGTTGCACTGCCTGATGCTCCCATGGGTAAGTCGAAAACAATCAGGGACGACTAGAACAATAAGCTTAAATGCACACTTCTTTGTACATGACCGTAAAAATTGTAGGTTGAACGGTTTCTTGAACCTAGTTGTCTCCAAGTCGGTTATCTCGAAAACCTCGCTAACTCAATCTGAATTCTTTATTTTGTTTTTCAGTCATTCACTATCAGCTATCTCGAAATCCCCGCCATCTCTTACTGTTTATTGTTTCCCATCGGAGTTCAAGTTCATCAAAGTGGAAAATACCGTTCCATTCGATACATGGAAATTTCGGAAATGAGAACCGGCAATTTTGGTCGAATGGATCGCGCCCAAGGTTTTTCAAACTTTATTTCGATTCTTAGGTATTTTCCACGGAAACCTGCCGGTTATTTTCGATCGAATTTCAGCTCCATACAAACTCATATTACGCTTTGGTTACTGCTGCGAGAAGCATGCCAGCTGTCTTCAATCAGCCACGTAATTGTCTTACAAGAAACTGTTATCAGTAATCGCTTGACACGGCTCGTGTGTCTTGGTTCCCCCCGAGGTCCAGCCCCTTACCCTTTTATATACCATTTTTGACCGAAGAGGTACCCCTTTCGTAAAAATGGCACCCCTTTCACAGACCTACTTAAGTACACTGCATCCCTTTTCTAAACCCTTGGAATGCAGTTATGGCAGAACGATACTAGGGGAGAACAGTATTACCGGAAGAGATGTTAACCAAAAATCAAAATTATTATCTACTCAAAATATTTTAATTAAAGGCCCTTTTAAATACCTAAATGACAGATTTCCCCACCCTTTCATATACTTCAGTTCGTGAAATCCCTACCCTTTTATATACCTGAACCCTGAAAAAGGTACTCCTTTTGGGCAGAGCCTCCCCGTATAGGCCATTATAGGCAGTGCCCCCCTCGGGGGGGGGGGTCCTACACTTCCACCGAAACTACTGTTCTTTTTGCCCAAGCCTTGAGCTCCAAGGTTCTCCCTTGTAAAAATGGTACCGGGATCTTGGCGGGATCTTGGCAAGATCCCGGCAAGATTCTCGCCGCGATCCCGCCGAGATTTTGGCCGCCGGGATTCCCGGTTCCCGCCGGGATTCTTACCGGGATTCTTGGCGGGAGGCGGGATTCCCGGCGGCCAAAATCTCGGCAGGATCCCGGCGGGATTCTTGGCGGGAGGCGGGATTCCCGGCGGCCAAAATCTCGGCGGGATCCCGGCGGGAATCTTGCCGGGATTCTTGGCGGGAGGCGGGATTCCCGGCGGCCAAAATCTCGGCGGGATCCCGGCGGGAATCTTGCCGGGATTCTTGGCGGGAGGCGGGATTCCCGGCGGCCAAAATCTCGGCGGGATCCCGGCGGGAGTCTTGCCGGGATTCTTGGCGGGTAACCGGATATCTCGGTGGGAGTGTTGCCGGGATTTGCGACGGGAAACAAAATTCCTTGCGGTCAAAATCTTCCCGGCAGCCAAAATCTCCGGGGGTCCTGTCTGGAATTTTGCCAGGATTCGCGATGAGAACGTAATTAACATTAATCAAACTACCAGACGCTGACAAAACTATGTCCTATATTGCAGTCCCAAGTATTGTTGACATGATTGTTATCAGCCTTGCACGTGTTTCTTAATCGAATTATCCCTTATGTGGTACTATTTCCATGTGACAATAACGAGAAGACAAAGAATAGTTCACGTGCATGGGTTGTTACTTCAGCGCGCCGAATTTAACGTTGTTGATTGATTTCCACGTTCCCCATGAAAGCCTCGAGGTGCCAGGAGCATTGCTGGTGGAAGGAGGCAAGTGTCTTTCTTCTTTATTTTCTGTGAAATCCGTAGCATCTGCAGGAGAATAACCAACGAACAGGAAGAGTTTGATGGTGTTTAGAGCATTTTTGTGTTTGTTCGCACTTGCATTTTATACGCTCAGATGTAAATCATATGTGTTCGCGGTTCAGAGAGATCGATTTATTTGTAGTCAAGACAAAGCATGGAATAGCGGCCGTGCAGAAACTCGGGTTTGTTCATGATCATCTAAGAAAGGAACAGTGTGCTGGACGAGAATTGTCAGTGGAAATTTAAATGCTGAGTGAAAGAAACGTGTGAAATCTGAAATATCTGGCAACGCAGTTTTGCGAAGCACCTTTTACAATTGTCATCAGAGAAGCAAATATTGTTTGGTACTCCAAAGTATTCAGAATTTCACAGAACGGCCCCATTGGAAGAGACAGGTGGAAAGACTTGGGTCTTATTTTATAACATGCACACCGTTTCAGATTTAAGGTTAATCTACATCGTTATTTCAAGATTACTCTCTCTTTCATAAACGTAAGTGTATTAAATTTTGTTGACGCGTTCTGCCTGAACATACGAGAAGGGTCTGTAATTGGGCGAAGCTTATCCAAAACACAAATTAAATCGCCAAATACTAGCAAATGTGGGGAATTTGTTGAAAACATCTGCGCCGCTTGCATTGCGCTTCAACTCGTTTATAAATGTAAACACTGAAATATGATCATGCAGGGATGAAAAGGGATGACCATCTGTTTTTGTATAACCCTAAGAATCCAATAAATTGTATCTAGTAAATAATCCCATTATTTTCCTTTGTCTTTGTGGTTTATTTTGGATAGTTCAACTGAAAACAGAATGTGCGAGGACCTTTTAAATGAAAACTATGTACATCTAATTAGACTGTCTCAATTTTGTTATGGAATTTATCTTGCGTAGTTCTTCCTCAACCATTCGCCTTGGAAAAGAATACAAAAGGAGAACACGTTATGGAGAATAAAAAGGTGAAACCGACGACACCGAACAAAGAAAAATAGAATTCAAGGGATTACAAACAAACTATACTTCCCGGTAACTTGAAGCCTCAGTTAATCGAAACTCCCGCCAACTTTATAACTCGAGGTGAACGCTTTTTTCTCTTCACAACATTTCCTTCAGAATTTTGCCCTGGATAACTGAAACCTTCAAATAACTCCAACCTTTTTTATTTTCCTTAAAGGTTCGAGTAAACAAACTGAACAAGGAAAATGACAATGTAAAAATAAAGTGTTTCTTTTGTGGCGTCTTCTAGTCTTGCAGAAATTGGCTGCTCGCCAAACTGTGGTCACGCAAGTCACGATTTTTTTGTCATGTAGTGCAAAGCTCGTGAAATTGTCGATCGCAAATTGTTTATATATTGTTGTTGTTGTTTTGCATCTAAAACTATTTAACAAGGCACCATTTTCAGTATTAGATTCTGCAACTTGCCGCAAATTCTGAAATTTGTCAGACTTGTCACCTGGCTGTTCTGTTCGCTACGGGCTAAATTGTGTCAAGTTTACGCAAATCTGGAGAAGACGGCGAAAATTAAGCTTACTTTTTGAACTCACAAAATGAATGCTTAAGTAATGTCTAAGAGCAAATTAGTTACCGGTAAGTAAGTTTATTTATACCATCCTCACACATTTTTATAGGTAAGTCAAGCTTTTTTTCAGTGTGGATTTTTTCTCACAAGGGAGCCTCTTTCTGTGAAAGACCTGCCAATGGTCAGTTTACTTGACTGAAATCAACATCACCAATTAAAATAAATTAAAGGTTAACAGTCGACGACATATAAAAGGGTTCTTTCAGCGAAAAAATATACAAGGCAACGAAAAGCAGTACACGCTGATGCTTTTGAGTGAAATATAAAAGTGAAACTCACTGACCTTTTCCTCACATGTTGAATGCTTGGAGCGACCAGACTCGTTGAAGGAAAGAAACCCAGTTCAGTAGCGGCTTCCATCGCGGCAAATTAGTAAGCTGTGGAGACTATAGACGTCCTTTGGAAATTTTTGAAAGCATTTTACTCGATTGTTCATTCCTCAAATGTAGCTTTGTCCACAATATCTACTCATCCTTTGTTTAAGTTCATTCTCAGTACACTTTAGTGTGGCATGACTTGCTGGGTTTAGCATGCCGGCCGTTCTCTCGTTGACAACAGTTTCTTGAGTTTCTTTCAAAACGTTCTCTTGCTTCAAACTTGACAGAACCATGTTGTTTTCGGTAAAAATAATAAGTTAAACGTTTCAATTTTCTCCTGTACATACAACAAAAAGAAGCCATTTTCAACTTGTTTTGTGGAAAAGTTTCTCGCATTTTTTGGCTTGCGCGAGCAGCGCTCGCCGATGGCGTGATTGAATCAACCAATCACATTGTCCATTAACGCAATGGCGGGAGTCAAGGCGGGATTTTTTGGCGCGACTACGGTATTAGGTACATGGCCGGCAAGCAGCGAAAAAAGTTAAATTCAGAACGACAACATATTAGTCACAGGAAACAGTATTTAAAAACCCATGCTTAACTCTTCCGTGGTGGCTTATAAAGAAAGTTCAACAAAGAGATGACATGACATCACCTAGACAGAAGTAGTCATTTAAAATACAGGGATGCGAAAACGAAGTCCTCTGCATAAAAGGTAAGCTTAAGTGACAACAAATAACAAATAGACATCAGTGGTCTGATAAAATGAAATGACTTGTAAAACAGAGCCGATCAGAGCCAGCAGCGTTTCTGATCGTTGTTATTTTGGTAGATGTCGCGCGTAGCGGCAAAGCTACAAAACCGGACAACCGTTAACATTGCTCTTCGTCGATTGTTAGTTTCAGTTATATCGAGAACCCGGAATGATTCTCCTTACGGATACAGCACTGCGTTAATTGCCACTTTAATCCCGTTTGAAGATTATAAACTTTTGAAGATTAATAGAGTTCGGGATTATTGACCATCGTCTTTACAATCTCGCACAACGTGCCAGCGCGAACTCCCGCACGACGATCGCCCCGTTTTTTTTTTCATCAACATAACGAGCCATACAAGATCGCTGTTTGAAACGCACTCTGATAAAAATATCAGTTGCAATAGACCTCGCTAAAGTTTGCTCGGGCTTTACATACCACAACTTGTAATATTTTTTCTGAAGTCTCATCACGGTCAGTTATGAATCTGCGCATCTTGCCAAGATCGTAGTTGTCTTGCCGAGATTACGGTTGTCTTGGCGGGATCACCGATGTCTTGGCAAGATCACGCCGGGAACCGAAACTCTCGCCGGGATTCTTGCCAAGATCCCGGCCAAGATTTTTTCTTGCCAAGATCCCGTTAGAATCCCGGCGGGGAAATTCCGTTTCCCGGCAAGATTTTTTATTTCCCGGCAAGATCCCGGTAGGAAGCGGGATTCTTGGCGGGATGGCGGGATCCCGGTAGCCATTTTACAAGGGCTTGTTTGGTTGAAGCAAGAATCCCGCGTCAGCAAAATTTATAATTGCGGGTAAGCAGGTCTCCTTCTTCTACGTATAAAACGTTTTGAACCACTGATGAGAAGAGAACCGAGAGAATTACGCGGTCTCTCGATAAAGCAAAGATTTGTCCCGTCACAACCCCTTACGTCTACAAAGATCGAATCCATTTTCGGAAATTTCAATGAGGTCTTCGATATTTCCTATGTGATCTCCATTACGTCACTGAAAGAAGCATGATATAAATGTGATAGTGAATTTTAAGCCTGGTGAATATATAAGAAAGCTCTTTTTATTCAGTTAATGACACAGGCGACTCGCCAAAAAATCAGAGTTCTCCCAACAGGAGTCGAACCTATGACCTTCTGGTTACTAGTCCAGATGCTCTACCATTGAGCTACAGGAGACGCGTGGGAGCTAAGGCCATTAAAAAGGTCATAGGAGATCATAAGTTCGACTGCTGTTGGAAGAACTCAGATTTTTTCTCGAGTCACCCGTGCCATTAACTAAATAAAAACATCTTACTCTAAAAGTAGCTTGTTCATTGGGAAACTGGGATCACATGTTCAGGTTTCTGTTCACGCGTGACGGGGATCAAAATTAAACAGTGGAAAACCATCAATGACTTCGCCAGCAAGCGACTGTTTTATGGACATCACTGCATAGACCTATATGGGTTTAAACCTTTCTGCGATTTTTATTGTCAAATAATTTGCATGAAAATTGCTGGATGTAAAATGAACATGGAAATGGTCGTGAATATAATTTCAACTATGAACACTAAAATCACTGTCATTTTTCAAGCTACTGTTAACTTGCAGTACACTTTCCCACACCTATCGCTCCACTTTAGTGGAGAGTCTCAATAACAGCCACACGCATATTCTTCCCCATCTTCTTGTAACTTCGGTGAATAATTTGTTCTTCAAAACCAGAAAGTCTGCCAGATATATTTATCTCCGCAAAAGATGGACTCTCCACATGTTGTGCCATATTGACGTACTTTTCTTTGTGTTTCTGTTCTCAACTCCGAGTCTTACTTGATGAAATTCTCATTGCATTTGTTTGCAAGCCTGTCGGTGCTCATTTGTTCCAGTTTGTTCCATTTTTTTGGAGGAGATGGTGTTAAAATAACTCAAACTAAAGTTCAAGCCTTCTGATATTCTGCCGATTGTTTATAATTTTCTACTGAACCTTTTGCGCCACTGCATGCTGTACTTACATGCTGAGTCCTGATTGGTTAAATTTTCATTCTTTTGTTTTTGTTTTTACTTGTTTTCATTAGCTGAGAACAAGCTGTCCAGATTAGTTAGTAATTTGGACAGCCGAGTTTATCTATTCAAAGAAAACCTCTTAAGGTGTTCCAATTAATATTAATTTAGACTGCAAGCAGTCTCTTTCCTCTCCTAATTTTAGCCTCCTTCTTTTTACCGTTATTTTGCATAATTTATTCATTTCCACTCGCTTGTAGGATCTGAGGAAAATAGGACGACTGCTCACAGTCTAAATTAAGTGGCTGTCTCCCTAAGATCCTCATAACCCAATATGATCAAAAAATAGATTTGCTTCAATCTTGTGTGTGAATTACACTTTGTCTGGTTAGTTTATAAACACTTTTCATTTGGTTTCTACCGGGGGGGTACCTTGGTGGACCAAAACTGATATTTTATTAGTAAAAATACACATTTTCAGTAACTTCTGTAAGTCTTCACAACACTTATAATTTGATGCAGGACTAAATTATACTGTTGGTTGAAAGTACAAGTCTTCTTTATTCTAGAATATTGTTAACGTTTTCATCTAGTTGTTTCCAGTAGTCAAAACACTTCCTTTTATCAACGGCTATCTCTAAAATAGATAACGGGGAATCGAGGAATGGGGAACGGGGAATGGGGAACAGGGAATCTCTAAAATGGGGAATCTCTAAAATAGGGAGTCTCTAAAACGGGGAATCTCTAAAATAGGGAATCTCTAAAATAGGAAATGTCTACGACGGGGAATCTCTAAAATAGGGAATCTCTAAAACGGGGAATCTCCAAAATGGGGAATCTCTAAAATAGGGAATCTCTAAAACGGGGAATCTCTAAAATGGGGAATCTCTAAAACGGGGAATCTCTAAAATGGGGAATCTCTAAAATACAGAATCTCTAAAACGGGGAATCTCTAAAACGGGGAATCTCTAAAATGGGGAATCTCTAAAATAGGGAATCGCTAAAATGGGGAATCCCTAAAATAGGGAATGTCTAAAACAGGGAATCTCTAAAACAGGGAATCTCTAAAACGGGGAATCTCTAAAATGGGGAATCTCTAAAAAAGGGAATCTCTAAAACGGGGAATCAATAAAACAGGGAATCTCTAAAATAGGGAATCTCTAAAATGGGGAATTTCTCAAAGCATCGCTTCTTTAGAGGCTCAGCTTAGTGGGGTAAAAAGGTCAAGGTCACGTTCTATGACTGATTGATTTCGAGCACTTCGTAGGTTTCTGGTTTTCATGGCTGGCAGGTTAGCTGTCGATGTACAGTACAATCGGACCTCAGACGTCCCTTAAGAAGGGACACGGACTATTGATTTCACTCCGCGGTTTGAAAAATATAACCACTTGATCACAAGTTTATGGACCGATCGACGAAGATAAGCAACGCTCAACTTTCGATGAATGAATTTGTACTCGCCGTCATATTTCTTGGCCTCAGATAACACTCTTCCTGAATTTTTCCTCAAGGGCGACCTTTAATTTCAGGAATGGCATTATTTGAGAGCTTTTCTGATGATTGCGAGTTCATTCGTTCATCGAATTTTCAAGTTTACAGATCTTGGGTTCAGCTTGTAGTCATCGAACTTGTGATCATGTGGTCATTCTTTTCAAACGTGCGGAGTGAAATCAATGGCCTATGAAGCGGGCCAAAAAAAAACCTCAAAAAACGTTTGAGATCGATACTAACTATGATTGTTGGCAGGGAAACAAATGGGGTCATCAGTTGGGTTGTGAATTTTAGAGTTCGCGTTATTAAAATCTCTGCTTGAAAGGCGCACTAATAAATTACCTCCAACCGCTGTGATGCGGGTGATATACCCCTGCTTATCTATCTGATCTATACTCGATGGGCCTGTGGAGCCACGGTAGCATCTGTGAGGCTTACATATGCACGTGAAAAACGTATTGATTGTAATCGCCAGAGCGTGTTTGGCTTACTTGAGCACATCGACTCATTCAGTATGAAGCTTACGTTTACGTAAGCCATTCATACATTGTCTCTAATTTTATTTACGCACGTAAAGCCAGTTAAATTCATGCCCGTACGTACGTAAATTTTACCCAACAGTGGAAATCAACCTTTATGGGAAGGAATAATTCATGTCTACACGCAAGCGATGTCGGAAATTAAAATATCGCACTTGCACCCGTACCACAATTTCTAGTTTTGGGAAACTGATCAATGTAGTCTCCTATCCTATGCATTTGGTTTAAAAAAAATCACGCAACGCTCCTTCGTGACGACCCAACTAATGCACTAGTCATTTGTTTCCCCCGCCCCCCCACCCCCGCGACATAGCGGGGGAATTTGCAAACAAGCGATGCTAATTATGGGGAATTCCACCACCCCCCAGGGCAGAATTTCTTTGCAAAACCACCACCCCCCGGGGCTAGCTGAAAGACCTTGTAAAAGAAGGGATTGTCTATTTCTGCGCTAAATACATTTTGAGAAACAACAACTAATAGGAATGTTTCAACCAGCTTAAAATACTTACCACTGAGGTTGTTTGGAGTATAGCTTTTTTGATCAGACAAAAAGTGTGGGAGAATAACCAATAAGCTGAGAGAAGACTTGAAAATCGTCAGCCATGACAGCAACAAACACAGTTGTTTGGTACCTCCTCTTGAACTCATTCTTGTCGAGAGAAACCTGGCCACATGGGTGGCTGTCACAATATGGGGTATATGTACTACATTTTGTTTTAAGCACTTTTAGTAAGAGGCTAAGATTTAGGAAATTGTGATTGCAAAATTATTAAAAAGATAAATTCAAGATAGCTATAAGCTAGTTCGCCTTTTCAGAAGGAAGTACAAATTTCAGTTGGCAACAACATTGCTACTTTACGGGGGTGTAAAAGGCATTTGAGATTCTAAAGCAAAAAGGGACAAAGAAAGTGCATTGGTAGAACGTACACATGACGAAAAAGTATTTTAATACACCAGGGGCCACGTCCTTGGGACTAGTCCCATAAAACTGCTTATGTCATTATGTAGAAATTTAAGTCGCAGAACATGAGTTAAGTTTTATCCAGGGCCGTTTTAAATTGGGATAATTAGGTGGGACTAGTCGCAGGGAATTGCGTCTCGTAAGTGTATACACACCACAAACTTTGCTTCAGGGTTTCGTCCCCTCACTGGTCCCTGAGGCCAGTCCCTGGTACCTGTCCCCTAGTGTATGCCGGCCTTTATGGTCACACATGAATGTATCAAATCCTCTTTTTGTGTATTTATTATAAAACAACAAAACATTAAAGCATCACTTGCACAGTGTTTGCCTTTATGGTCACACATGAATGTCAAATGAAAAACAACATTAAAGCATCACTTGCACATTGGGCAAAACCACTTCTTTGTTTTGGGTTTCCCCTTAAGACCCACGCACTGAAGATGAAACCACTCTACGCTACATTCTGCTCCATCGCAGCCAACCATCAGGCCATACTCGCCTTGGTTACATAAACAGTATAAGACCTCTTCATCTGCAAATTAATAGTGTGATGTCTTAATAAATGTTGATATTAAAGATATTTTAATATTGTATTCCTTGTTTGCTGTCTGATACTGATTTTCATGGAAATGTGTGGTACATACCCTGACACTCGGGACAAACCCATTCCATGGGTGGAGGGTGTTTCAACCCAAGGCAGTCTAGACAGTATGTGTCGCTACATGCAGCTGAACAAGCAAGGTCTGCCTTGTTGCTGCACACGATACAAGAACCAATACTAGCATCATCTGCAAGATAAGGAAAAAAGTACCCAAAGCATTAGAAGTGAAAATTTTAATACATCTGAACCAGATTAAAAGAATGATGACATACCCAAGTTGTTCTTCTGCTTGTTCTTTCTAGTATGTGCCGCTTGTTTCCGTCTTTCATTTATACCATGGTAGTGATCCAGATGCCACTCCACCTCTTGGGCAGGCAACAGAAGTTTCTCAGCCAGCTCTTCTACTGGAGTACCTTGGGGGTAATTAATAGAAGGAGACTGATTGACTGAATGGCCATTGAAATTATTGGCTACTAAGTATATTATCACATTACTCACTGTTAGTTTTAGCTGCAGCCTTTAACTTTACGCTAGGTGGTGACATCATTCTTTGTTCACTGTTATCAGTACACAGCAGGTCTTCGGGCTTCATAAAGCTTCCAGGCCTTTTCGGGTCAGGGACAGGAATTGGCAACCAGGTAACTGAGGGTCCACCTTCATACCATTTCATTTCACAGCTGGTTTCACCATTCTTGCATCGCGGATGAATACATTCAGGTTCCCCACAGAGAGTTAAATGAAAGATGTAATTGCATGGTACAGTCTTGCTCATGTGCCGGTTGCGTACATCCCAGATTTCTTGAAAATACCTGTGAAGGTCTGGATCGCTGGTTTCAAGTAGCTGTTTGTCCTTCTTGGTGCCTTTGAGAAAGGTGAGTAGCTTTTGGCGGCGTGACATATCAGACTCTGCCCCCTTGAAGAGTTGCACTGGGCTTCCACAGCAGCTAGACCCTTGGACCCGGTCAATGTACACCTCAGTGGCAATTTCCAAATTTTGCTTGAGCTTTTCCTTGTCTAGTCCACCAGGGCCATAATTGCTTCCACTAAGAGTCGACGGAATAAAAAGGTTGGCGTGTGCTTGAGAAAGCCCACCGTTCATTAATTCCACTCGGTTTAAGTATGACCCTCCGCTGTGACGGGACGTCACAAGAGTAGCAACCTTAGCGTGTTTAACATGTCGTTCTGTCCAGTAAAACTGGACTTCTACATGGCTTGGCCCTTCGTCACTTGCTCCATCAACGCGAATGCAATCTATTGGCCTGTTTGCCATCCATGGTTGGAGATCTGGTGAATTCTGCAGGAATTCCAAATCAGCCGCATGCTGAGCTGCATTCTTTGGATAAGTGAAGTGGGGCTTAACGACGCCCACACATGCCTGCTTGCTGGTGTCAGTTTCCATAAACAGGTATGAAGTGGTTTGGATCACTGAAGGGTAATTATTAACAAAGTCCGTTCGTGTTGTCAGGGCTGGCCTGTTAGTGAGAGTTATGGTTTTAGAGTGCTTATGATCATACGTTGTATCAAGTCTAAAACCAGACTGGTCATCACGGTTTAAAAGAACTTTGTTGCTGCCTTCCTTCAGTTGAATATAATCAAGCCCTCTATACAAAGCACAACTCCAGTGTGCATCCGGATTTATTCGAACAGAGAACCCCTTTCGAGCCCGCCTGCATGTTATCTTCGCCACATTCTGGTATCGTTTAGAGGAGAGATGCCTCTTGTTCCGGGCATAGCAAAACTGTACTATGCTTCCGTAACCAATTTTCGTACCATATTTCTCTTCAAGATGGGCTTGTATAGACTTCTAAGTTACTTTCTTTCCACGTCTCCTTTCCCCATCGAAAGTCAAAAGTCCAGTTCTCCTCCATGCATCTGCTCCAACTTTTTTGCTTTCTACAAATTCCTCCATGTCCTTTCCAATCGTGGGAAACTTTTTCTGTAACCGACTTGCTGATGGAGGGATTCTACGTTTAAGAATGCATGTTTTGGCTATTTCTTCAGCCATTTTTCTCTCTGCTCGCCGCTTAATGCGCAACCTTTCAGATCGTATTTTCCTTAGCGTTTCCTCCCCAAGCACATCTGCAATTTCCACTTCTTCCCAGTGTTGATCTTCATCATTGTCAGAATCCACTTCAATTTCTGGGCCATCTAGGGAACGCCTCCTTTGCACCTCCAAAAAAGCTTGACGTGACACCTCAACACGCATTTCTTCATCGAATGTAAGATCACTTGAAGGCAAGTGGTCTGTGAAGTCAAGAATCACCTGATTGAGCACTTCAGAAGTATAGTTCCGCAAGTATTGACTGACCTCCTCAAAAAAGGCAAACCAATTTAAGTCATGGTCCCTCAACCAGCTCAACAGAACATCATTGGATGGTGCTGGATTTGCTAATATTGCTGTTTTGCTAATAGCATCCGGATCGTATGAATTATTCGGGCTGCTGGGTGTGGTAGCTAGCTGTGGTGCTGGGTCCGCTATTGCTGTTTTGTTAATAGCATCCGGATTAATTGAATTACTCGTGCCACTGGGTGTGGTAGCTACTCCAACAGTAGATTCGCCACTGGCATGGGGATCATGCTTTCTACTGGATGTGTCAGCATTTTCACTGGGATTAGTAAGATCTGGAGGCTCAACATCTTCCACATTGCTATCATCACATACATCATCAGTTGACATTATTTCACACGCTTCAACGTCGAAGTCGACATTGTCCTCCCCTTCTTCATTAATGACATCTTCTAACCTAAGGGACCGCATCAAGGCTTTGTCTTCAATCTCTGCAAGCTCAATAACGGATTGTCTAATCTCTGCTGCTTCTTGAAGAGCCAGACGTACCTTTCTACTCAGATCCTTGTATGATCCAATTCCATAAACCTTCCGAGCCTGTTGTGATGTAAGTCCAGCTGCCTCGCATGCAGCAAACTTGAGAAGTGTTCGGTCCTTGTCACTGGATGCTAGTTTACAGAGTGCTGTGAGAGTGTTTTTATCTAAACCTGGAACCTGTTCAGGGGCAACCAGCTTGTTAATCCAGTGCATCAGTCGCTTGTAATCAACGGACGGGCAGTACTCAGTTACATGAAGTTGAGAACCCAATGACCTTTCAAGTGCAAATATTGCAACTGGTAGCTGAAGCAGTCTCCTAACAGCTTTGTCCGATTTGTATTTGTTACTAGGAAAGAATTTGTGGTACAGGTCTGAAACTTTGACAATTCCTTTGTCCAGAATATAGTTTGCAATTTCAATCAGAACGTAACATTCTTTGCAACTGACAGAATGATGCTGCTGGCAAAATCTTGTTCTAAAACTGACAAATTCAACGAGAGTAAACATGTTAAGTTTTGATATATACAATGAGTTTTCAACTCGACAAGAGGCCACATTCCCCGATGTTGACCTTGTTAAAGCCACGAATGTTGAGTATTTGCCAGCAGCGTCTATCCTAAAAAATGAGAGCCATCGCAAGTTTGGTTATTATCTCCAAGAATCTGAGAAACCTCCGGTGGTGTAAAGGGTGCCTCATCTGATTCCATGGCATGTTGAAGGCCATCAGGGGGGTCTGGTTGTTTAGCTGATGGTGTACAGGTTTTCTTTGCTGCTTCAACAGAGCCCATGCCTTGTTCGAGGCCATCAGGGGGGTCCAGTACGGAGCCCATGCCTTGTTGGAGGGCATCAGGGGGGTCCAGTTGTATACAAGAACTGCTGGCTGATGGTGTACAGGTTTTCTTTGCTGCTTCAACGGAGCCCATGCCTTGTTCGAGGCCATCAGGGGGGTCCAGTACGGAGCCCATGCCTTGTTGGAGGGCATCAGGGGGGTCCAGTTGTATACAAGAACTGCTGGCTGATGGTGTACAGGTTTTCTTTGCTGCTTCAACGGAGCCCATGCCATGTCTGAGCGCATCAGAGGGGTCTGGTAGTCTACAAGAACTGTTTGGTGTTATCTTGGCAACTAAAGGACCTACTACAGTAGGTTGTTGGCCATCAACATGCTCTGGCTTCTTATTGGAAACTTGGGGAAGGAATCTTGTGATTTTTGCATGACTTGCGTTCAAGGATTTTGTCTTTGCATTTTGCTTTTCACATTTTCTTTTCTTGGTCTGGAGCATGGTGAGTTCTTCCTGTAGTTTTCTTTTTTTTCCCCTCAATTGCGAAATCTGTTCTGTTAAGGTCGCAGCCTGGCCAAACTGTTTCACATTGACATGTTTTTCGCGCTGCCTGGTCAGAAGTCCCATTTGTGTGTCAGTATCAGTTAAGTCTTCTTGAATCTCTTGTAGTCTTTTTACTTTAAGCGAGTCACTTATATACTCTCTCTTCTGTGCTCCAGCACTCTCTCCAAATTGCTTCGATCTGGTTGTCTTTTTCTTGTAATTGTACCCACTATTATGTAACATCTGGCGTGCCAAATTGCATAGATTTTGTTTGTCATTTACAATACTAGGGTCATCTAAAGCTAGTTTCAAGGCTGCTCTGTTGAGTTCTGTATAGTAACTGAACATCTTATGATGAGGGTCAATCTTTGAGGTGTCATATATCTTACTCTTCTCTTGAATTTCCTTCTCGTCAATCTTAACTGTTACAAATGTCTTCTGCTCAGGCATAACCTAGAAAGGAGACCAGAAAACGAGTTCTGGTATTTGACTTATAGAAAGCAAGAACTGGTACTGTAGTCTATAGTTGTTTTAGTAGGAAGCCATTACCAATTACTTCCTTTGAATCGATAAGGATACTTATTTATTTTTATGTTTTTGCAATGTACCAGCTGACAGGCGCCAACATGTCGCAGGATTCGTGAAAGGCTGTGAGGGTTTCTACTATAATAATATTATTATCATGGTCCTCATAGATTGATCTTCACAGGTAATACTAAGTGAAACAATTTTGGACCTGTCAAACTATATACCATTTAAAATAGGGTAAGACCTTCATGTTAAATTTAAGAAAAAAAACACAAAACAAAAAATTGTTTTGAAGAGCAACTTGCCTGCACCTCAGGGCCAATCGTTAAACTACCATTGTTCACAAGAATTGTAGATTGGTGAGATCTTGCAATTGTACTTGAAGAAGTATTCACAACCTCAGATGACCTGGAATCAGCTGAACTGGATGACGAATTTCTAGCAAGCTGATAAAATAATGGTTAAGATAAAGATGAGCATTCAATGGAAGTCTTATCTTTAAAAATAACTTTCACTTTTACTCCTTTTTCAGACTTTGAGCCCTCCAAAATTTGCATCCAGGTTAAGTAAATATTTATACATCCTGGTTGCTAGAGAAATAATTGAGAAAAGCAATACAAACAACGAAAAAGAAACCCTTTTGTAAAATGTAAATGTAAAATTCAAAACAAAAATATTCCATACCCCCACCACAGAGAGAATTGAAAATTGCAGAGGGTGGGGAGGGTCAATATCTTGATTTTCCAGGGGGTAAACATCCACATTTTCATACAAACACTACATTTGTCACTTGGAAATTACAGAGGGATGGGGGATCCTTTATCAAATTCCCTTCATGGTAGGGGTATGGTTTATTTTGAAGTTACACAATGAAAGTAAATAGAACACAAAAAAATATTTAATTACACTGGGGAACAACCACCAACGGATTAATATGGCAATGTGATTCTTTATGGAGACAGAGTTAATGCACTAGAACACAGAACCTGTCACACCAAACAAGAAACAAGTGTACATCATCATGGGAGTTCTGGGTAATTTTCTAATATAATATAATATAATAACATAACTGCAGAATGGCCCATGAAACATAATCAGGATAAAAAAATGATATGATACAACATCTAATAATGACAAACATCTAATACAGTTCTTTAATAAGTATGTACTGTACCTTAATATGTTTTAAAATGAGTAGAATGTCCCCCACAGCAGTTATTCCAATTTCACGGATGCTCTCTTTGTCAATATCATCAAGCACATCCTCTGCAATGCTTAAGAAGAAATTTAAAAAAAAACATCAGATCAACTGTTAAAAAAGCCTTGACCTCAAGAAGGTCCAAAATCCCCCCTTCCCCCTTCAAAAATAATTATTATTATCCTTGGCTAGAAATAATTAATCATTTTGAGGTAGAAAGAGGTAACAACAAAAAAATTGAAAGAAAACTTTAGCATTATTTGTAAGTTGAGGTTCAATAAAAAAGAATAAGTACATATACTGACATATTTAATGTTCATACATTATATATTAAATTTTAGCCAGCAATAAAGAAAATCAGACTTAAATTAATACTAGATAGAAACAAATTATGCTTGATTATCTGTATTTTTCTACTTTTCCATTCTAAAAGAACACCTTATATTTCCAGGCTGGTTTTGTTCTAAATAAATAAATGTGCTTTTTTGCAAAATCTCAACCTGGTGTTTATACTGTATTGGAATATCAGAATTTATTCTTTCATATTTAATAGGCACTCGTTGGTTTGTATCAACGAGTGAGCGAAGCCGTGGCTTTTCACTTTTGTTTTTCTTAGGAATACCGAGAGAGTTTCAAGGTAAACGTTTGAATTATAAAAAATTATAAAAAATAGCTTTTTATTAGCTACGCCAAGAAATGGCTTCTGTGCGAAGCGCCGCCAGCCTTGAATGAAATCTTTAACGGCTGAAGCCTTGCAAAAAAGCCAGGCTGAGAAGATATAACGATTAATTCTTCCAAAAAGCGTATTTGTTGTATTGTGTACTTACCGATTATCAACGAAAAGCTTAGCATACTCCTCAGCTCTGTCCTTTATTCCAGCATTTGAAAAAAAAGCTTTCCATCTAGAGTGTCAGATGAAAGTGAAATCACATATTAAACGGAATTCGCGCAACAACAAAGCGTAAATATAGTCTCGGGATAAAGGTCAAAGTGTTTTCTTTCAAATGCCATCAGGCTTATCAATGGATGCATTCATTTACATAAGGATATAAAAGGATTGTTGACACTTACCTCGTCACGCTATCCTCTTTGGTAGCCATGTTGGATCGCTGCTTGTGAGGAATGCACCCAGAATCCTTTGCACACAGTCTCCTCGTGAGCGCTTTGTTTTTGGAAATTTCCCCGGGGTTCCCCGGGGGTATTTTAGGTGAGGCAAATTTGAGGTAAAGTCCCTGGGGGTCTGGGCATAAAATCATCGCAAAGCTGCAGTAATTCCCCCGCTATTGCCCGACAAAATCCCCGCATGTCGCGGGGGTAGGGGGGCGGGGGAAACAAATGACTAGTGCATAACGGCTACATAGGCTCTGTTACACAAAAATGAAGGTCCGCAAGTATGCATCGTAAACACTTCAGGAAGACTACCAGCAAAAATCTTTAATGACAAACATAGCAGCAAGGCTGATCTGACTACGTAGAAAGATTTGACTTTGCAAGACATCAACACGACACTGATAGAACTTCAACAGAGCTGGATTGCAGCCGTAGACAGCCGTTTCACTCTTCTTAGAGCTCATCAGTAGGGCGTACGTTGTTCTGGATCCCGGGTTCTAGATCGGCATGCAAGTGAAACGCTGAGTTAAGAAAATTACCCGCTGTGGAAAGTATGGCAGCTGAAGAAAGTTTGCAATTGACGGAAAGTCAAGTTGATAATAAATTTAGTGTCGCAAATTCAAAGAGTTAACAAATTGCGGAAAAAGAGTTGCTTTATACATCCAAATGTCTCGACGGAAATAAGTTTTGCAAAATTCGATAAGCCCCACAGACATAAATAATTACTACGCCTTTCAATAACGCGAACTGACCGAACTGAACGTCAAAACCCAACTGAGGTCAACTGATATTCGCTGTTTTTTACTTCCGACAATCATAAATACATCAACAACCAGAGAACCGTTTAAACGAGAAACCAACAAAGTGCTGGTGGTGGCACCATTCATACCCCACAAACTTGACCTTTTGACCCCGCTGAGCTGAGTTTCGAAAGGACCGCTGTGATAATTTTTCTTTTAGTGATTACCCATTCTAAAGATTCTCTATTTTGGAGATTCCCCGTTTTAGAGATTCCCTATTTTAGAGATTCCCCGTTTTAGAGATTCCCCGTTTTAGAGATTCCCTATTTTAGAGATTCCCCGTTTTAGAGATTCCCTATGTTAGAGATTCCCTATTTCAGAGATTCCCTGTTTGCTTTTTTTTGTTTTGTTTTTTTAATAACCATACTTTATTTAACCACCACAAATAGTTTACATCTGCATTACAATAAAAACAAAAAAAACAAAACATGAACTAATAGATAGCTACAAATACATTACAAACAAATAAACTAAAGAACGAAAAACAGTAAAGTACATAGACAGTTAGGTGCTCTAAAAAGAAACAAGGTCTCAGATCTGCATCTTGTCTATTTCAAGCTTATTTTTCAAAAAAGCCCAATAACCGCTAATACAAAAAGGGTCTTCATTTTTAGCTGCAACATAATGTACTGTTTGGCTACTAGTAAACAGTAGTTGATGCCTTGAAATAATCTTTTTTGCGGTTTAAGGATATCGCATTCCTGAAGGCTAATCTGTACATCATTCCACCAATATGCAAAATCAGACCAAAATAGTTTGGTGTAACGACATTCTACAAAGAGGTGTATTAGCATTTGTCTGAGATTGTAAAGGTAACATTTCTCATCTTCAGCTAACCTATCTCTGAAGAGCATGCTTTTTGTGTACAAGATGTGATTGATTTTAAATTGAAACATTGCCAATCTGACATCTGAAGTTAGCTTCAAAGGAAGCTCATAAATGCAAGCGCTTTCTTGAGTAGTAAAACCTGCTTTTTCAAGTCTGACTTCAGAGGTAGGGATTACCCTTTTTAAAGATTCCCTATTTTAGAGATTTCCCGTTTTAGAGATTCCCCATTTTAGAGATTCCCTATTTTAGAGATTCCCCGTTTTAGAGATTCCTTATTTTAGAGATTCCCTTTTTTAGAGATTCCCCGTTTTAGAGATTCCCTATTTTAGAGATTCCCCGTTTTAGAGATTCCCTATTTTAGAGATCCCCTATTTTAGAGATTCCCTGTTTTAGAGATTCCCTATTTTAGAGATTCCCCGTTTTAGAGATTCCTTATTTTAGAGATTCCTTATTTTAGAGATTCCCCATTTTAGAGATTCCCTGTTTTAGAGATTCCCTGTTTTAGAGATTCTCCATTTTAGAGATTCCCCGTTTTAGAGATTCCCTATTTTAGAGATTCCCCGTTTTAGAGATTTCCTATTTTCGAGATTCCTATTTTAGAGATTCTGTATTTTAGAGATTCCCCGTTTTAGAGATTCCCCATTTTAGAGATTCCCCGTTCCCCGTTCCCCGTTCCCCGTTCTCTGTTTAAGAGAGATCTTTTTATCAACCTACTTTCACAGCATTTAAAAATACAGGAAAAATGGGTGAACAAAAATACATGTTAACAAAAAGTGAGACCTCGTAAAGCAATTTCCTTGCAGTCATAAAGAGATAAAGACTTGGTCCTACTTATCATAAAATAAAATCGTGTGGCCAGACAGTTTAAAGACCGTGGCGCCGTTTTCAAAAATCAGAATTTCTAATTTATGCAAATTACCAACCATAACCTTTGCGTGACTCTCGGGAGCAAATGTCATGCAAACAATGTTCTCTTGCATCGGGAAAACACAAAAGTAGTTTCAAACTGCAAAAGAAAACAAATTTATGATGCTATTCATCCGTATATAGCTTTAGTTAAATTGTACTCAGCATTCAAATGCCTTATTAACTATGCTTAATTCACAATAACAACTTATTAAGTAGACACGCCACTTGATGATCGCTAATTCCGCTTAACAAGTAAGTTTACAACACCACCTTGATCTAGAACTATTAATCTGAGACCAAAGCACTAAAAGCAAGTCATTATGAGTATATTACAGCCTGTGTTGTGCAACTAAGTGAGAGAACACAGCTCCCAGGAAACATAATGACATCAACGAATGACATCTTGTTCTCATGGGTTTCACTTGTACGAATTACCTCACCTTTTCTGTCATCTACGATCAAAAGAAGATCCGTCAATTCGGAGATCATCTTAGAAGCATCAAAACAGTCGATTTTGGGAAAATTCTTAGTCCAAAAACCTTAATTTACCCTGCGCTTTCGACATATTGCTTCTCTCGTGTTACCAAGACAGTAGCCACTGACCAGTAGGTAATGTGAACAAAAAGTTTGCACTCACCGGAAATGAAACTACATGTTTCGCTCACAAGTGTTGAGTGAATGCATTTGAAAACACAGGTTAGAGCTCATGGTAGAAAAATTGCAATTTTTGTCAGTAACTTCCATGTGTTTTGTTTTTTTTTTTCAGGTGAAATAATTCAGACAGTTGCGCACGTCTTCCAGTTTCAAAATAAACGATTAGTTTCATCCATGCTGTTCAGTTCTGGAATCTGACCCGGAGGAAAGTTGATGTTGTAAAAATGTAGCCACTAGATGGAAACATCCTTTGCGGAAGACTTTCTATCTGATGAAAAAGTTGAGGGGGCTTACTTCATGTATAGCCGCTGGAACCACCTGATAGTAGGGTACTGCTCCAGTACGGTACCCAAAGAAATTCTTATTTTTGACATTTCGCCTCGACCTGATTTCGCTACGCATCCAAGATCGCTCAAGAACTTTTTTTCAGCTTTCTCCCAAGCCTTTCCCTGTACTAGCAGTATACCGCCAAATGAATGGACGAGACTACCGGAGTTGATCGCAGGCATGTCTGGGGCAATATGAGAAGTAGATGTTAAATTAGTGCAAATATGAGTGTCCTCACATTTTTCATAGGAATAATAGAGCGGGTTCGACACGCGAGCTCGCAGTAAATCGCACTACTTTTATATCCCTGTGGAAAATGAGACTACTCTTAGTCTTAACTAAATTATTTAGACTCCCGTTATCTATAACAGAAACTCGTTTTCCTGGGATACTGTTGACAGTTTTTATCAATAACACCAACCTCACAGGAATTTTCAGTAAGAAGAAGGTCGGCCATTGAGGAAAGAAGAAGAAGACAGTCATTAACTACTGGCTGTGTCGAAAGAATTTTTGCTTTCCTTGAGTGTGTGAATGTAGAACGTCAATATTCAGTGAGATTGACGTTACCAAGCAACCAAATTTGCCAGCCATGTTTTACAGAAATTGGATGGCCACCATTTGGAAATCATGTCGTGGCTCTCACGTCACATGACGTCATCACTCCCTATTACAGGCCTGACAAAGGAAACATTCGGCATACTTCTCACCCTCGTAGTTTCATTGTCATTGCTTTATTACTCGCGGAGTTATGGAGGGCCGCCCCCGGACACAGAAGACGAAATAAGGCCCGATCTAGATAGGGTTAAGGGTGTCTCTTTATTCGATAATTGCGGCCGATTACCCTCTGTAAACTGATGTACTTTCATGATCCCTAGACTTCTACAACCGGTAAGAACTCTTGCAACGCGAACGGAGCACGTGTCCATCGAACTTGAAGTCACTGGTCGCTCAAGTGGCACTGCATTTGAGTTCCTCCGTTAGTTTTTGCAGTAAAACTTTCTTTGAATCCCGGGATTTTATTGGGATCTCGAAGTGGGGGCAAATTTCTTTGATCATCTTTACGTTGAATTTAACGAGGCCCTTCCCATTGTTCAGTTCGCATAAGCCATACGTATCGTACACGATAGGGTGGCGCAAACCAAGTTCCCCCAAGACCTGACCTTTCAGCTCTCCCCGGTCGTTAATCTCATTCAACATTTCTTCTTCTTCTAACAACTGACAAAGGTCCTCGTCAGTATCAACACTTCCGGTACTCACGTCACTAGTTCCCACTTACGTTTGTTTTCTTCTAGAAGCAGTTATTCTTGGCGACTCTCGGCTTCATCAAGGGTTAGTGATGAGAATTTGGAAACCCAGTCAAGCTTCAGTTTATCATACAACCCAGAAGCGGTCGAAAATGTGTGTTGTCCAATCTCCATGTGTAGATCAAGATCTTCTATTTTGCTGAACGATGCAGAACATCCAGCTTCGGTACACTGGTAAGTGTTGTCACTCTTCGATACGAATTCCTTCAGAACGCAATTGGACTTTGGATCAAAGAAGCCCTGTTTTTCTTTAACCTCCAGCAATGTTGGACCTTGTGGTTTGGTCACCCATTCCTCATAAGGAATTAGCTTTCCAACACCAATATTATAAGCTTTCCAAGCACGCACACCGCCGTCTTCAAAACAGAACGAATGATAACTACTGAAACCAGTTATTTTCTTGACCTCCAACTCCTTGGCGTCATTGTTCACAACAACCACTGAGGCAGTAGTTCCTTTAACCGGTCGCTCTTTGAGAGCCATTTCTCATTTCAGTGGCCGTCGTGATATCGTTTCCTTCGTTGCAAAATCTTCTTATAGATCCTTTCATTGGACAGAGGATTCGATCGCAAATGTCTTTGCCATGTTGGGGTTCGGAAAAATCATAGCGCTTCACCCTGATTCCAACCCGTTGGCCGACATCTTTCAGAGCTGCGATAAGGGAGTTATTATGGTAACACCCTGATTCATCAGAACGTAGATATGCTTCACTGATGGAGAGATGTGCAACTTTCATTGTGGCTAACAGATTCTCTATGATCGAAATGACAGCAACCCAATTTTGTTTGCAAGCGTCAAAGAGATGTGCGTAAGTAGTGACTTCCAGCTTGTCATCAGCGTTCTTGTCAACGACACTGCTTATGTGCCAGCTGATCTCCCTCTTTCCGTACCATTCTGACTGCTTTTCGCGAAATTTTAGTTGGCCAAATTTCATCGCCTAGTCCATAAAAATTAAGATCGACTCTGCGTTAATAATTTTTAAGACATCATGCTTACCAGATCTTGGTTTTCTGATGTCAGAATATGGGCTTTCCAGTCATCAATGTGTTCTTTTGCTTTTGTTGTGTCATACAAAATGTCTCCACGTTGTTGAAGGTCGCATTCTATGCTTTTGTCTTACAATTTGTCTTCTATTTCCTGGATGAAATGGTTGAGAGTGTCGCAATTCTCGCAAGCAGTGTTGTGATCATCGTGGCAAACTTTCCTGAAGTCTTTGTGGTTGCTGTCACAAAGCAAATGATTTGCAATGATTAGCGCAATCTCTTTCTTCCTTACAGTGTACTTTGTATTGGGTCTTGAGATATCTCTTGCTTTCCTTGAGATTCTTTTTTGTTGTCTTCACCCACTCACTAGAGGCTCCCATCCTCTCCAACTGTGTGGCAATTTTCTCGAGCGTATGAAAGGCTGCTACACCATCCGCTGCTTTGTTGTCTAGACCTTGAAGCGCTTTTTGTTGAGAGGCTCCCCTCACTTCCAAAATTCTGAACAAAGTTTCTCGACTTAACGGTTCAAAGTTTTCTCCACTGCAAAATTGCATATACTGGTTTACCATTGTTGACCTGGTAACAATACGTACGTTAGGCATTGTTAAAATCTCCCCACTCTCTCACTTCAACTTCCTTGTACCGTATGCTACATCCTGGTAGAAATATGAACGGTTGATGAAGTCTAGGAAATGTTCTAACTTAAGCATGCGATGTCTTGTTATCTTTTCTGAAGGAATTCCAGGACCAACATTCCTCGCATGTTGCTTGGCTTTTCTAACTTGCCATTCGGTGATTCTTTCGTATTTTTCGTGGAGTTTCATAAGGGTTTTCACCGGATACTAGTTTACATATAAGCTCAGAATCTGTGTTTTGATAGAATTTGAAGGTGCGTCTATATCCAGACATGAGTTCCTCTAAGTTCTTTGAAACTGTTATCTCTGAGTCCAAAGTACCGACAGATCGTAACAGATCGTCTCCAGCTTTCGGTGCAACAATATTGCATACAATTTTACAAGCTTCACGTGCTGACCGGACGCAAGATCTTCGTTCTTCTTTTGACGCTTCATTCAGTGTAGTCTTTAATCTTGACACTCTATGGGAGTGAAATTTCCAGTATTAGGTACAAATGTAGAAAGAGTTGACATGTAGTTATTAAATGTGTCAACTATTTCAACAGATTCATCGTTGCCCAGAAGGGGAGTCTGCGGTGACCAGTCGGGTTCTCTGTCATGATCGTCGGGTTGTGCTGGAGGTAGGAAAGAATCTTTCATGGCCGCCTTTGCCCTCAGCGTGGCAGTTCTAAAGAAAATAGATAACATTTTAAAGCTCATTAAAGCAAAATAAGCAAACGACGGGTTAACCAGACATATAAAATTATAGGGATTTGTATAAGCTTTCGAAATTTTTGCAAGCCTGCCATTTTCTCTCGTTTAGGTTTGATAAATGTCCAACTTGGATAGATTGTTTACAAAAAGGTAATATAAATGATATGACTTACTCATCCACAGTGTAATCAGATTTTTGGAATTGGCTTTTGTGCAAAATAAACGCACAATGGAGTAACATTACCATCAAGTGCATTTATGATAAGCATCTCACCTCTGTGAATTGTCTTGGGGTGTAGACGTGGGACCACTGTTGTTTGATTCACGCAAATCTGATTTCATCCGCATCTTAAGCTTTGTACGGCATGGATAGCAACTGGCTTCACGAAAAAAAAACCAGTAAATATAAAATATATTCCTTGGTAATATTTGTCTTCATGTTAGGTGCAGCTGCAATCGTTAACCCAGGACAATGTTTCTAAAGAAATGCTAGAATTTAAAATAAAAGCGAGTGCATTTCAAAAAGACAGTGGAAAGAAAAAAAAGGAGTCGTTATTTCAAAAGTTGTAGCCCTCCCTACGACCAGCAATTACATTTGGATAAATTATGGCATTGCTTTGTTATCTTTAAAATCATTAGTTATCTTATCAGTAGTTATTTACTCTTGTGACATCATTCATTTTTCTCGTCACGATCACGACTTCGTCATGTTTAGTCATACGAGTCATACCTTTATTTCATCTCGATAAAATTATTTAAAGAGATCAGTTAATTTGTCTAGTTTATTTGATTTGTATAATTTGTCTATATCTGCTTATATCTGAGCTTCAGAAGGGCGTTGCAAATTCTAGAGCTTGACGTTTTGGGAAGTCATGTCATATTGCCTTGTTGTACTCTCCAAAGTCGTAAACTACAGTCTTAAGCTACAAAGATAGGCGAGCCCTAGCATGGATTTAATCTGAGAAATGTCTTGAAATGTAAAAGATTGAAAGTACTACTTCATGAACAAAAGTGCAAGAAGAGCACGTCGCGCAATCTTTGAAAGCCCGTAATAGCTAATCCTCCAAAATTCAACCCAAGCGCGGTTTCCTTTTTTTTTTTTAAACAAATTCCTTACTGAAACAAAAAATCTGAAATAATTATATCCATTTTTATGTGTTTTTTTTTACACATAGTATATATATATATATATATATTATTTTCCTGATGTCTGATACCAAGAGAGGATTGTTAATGTATCAGGTTTTCAGTCAATATCTGTCAATATCGCTGAAATCAACAACCCTGTCAACCTTACTTCCTTTTTTTTTTTCACTTTTCCTAGTCATTTCGACCCAGCATGGAAAGGTCGGATCTCCCAAATTGTTTCAGCTGCAGGTAGCAGTAGCAGTACTGAGATGAAAAACATCTCTTTTTTCAAAGCATACCGTTGCCCTAGCTAGAGCAAGACAAATACATGTTTACGTAAATTCTGTTTGTTTGTGTCGTAATTTCCATACCTGCTCCAAGTTGAACATTGCAACCGAAAAGTTTCTTCATCCACTTGGCCATGTCAAAAGACAACACATCTCTCCTGTGAGTGTTTTAAGTTGTCCCTTGTGGCATGGGCTATTGCAGGTTTTCTTTGACGGGACCCAATACTTCCCCAGAGCATAGTGTGTTGCGGACAAACCCACAAATTTGAAACATCTTCCTCTGTCAAATCGAACTTTCTGGCCCTTGCCAAGATAACCTCATATTCTGAAACAACCACATTTGAAAGACGATAATTTGCTAGATGATTCCTTGTATCGTCTTTGCAGTCAATAAGTTTACTTAAACTTGACTTGCCAGGGGAATCCCCGCAGATGTTATCGGCATGAAAACAAACACGCGCCATTTGTTTTACAGGTGCGAATGACATGGCTTTTATTTGTCTGGTCAGCGGTTACTATCCAGAGAGAATACTTTCTGGCACCATTGATTGCCACAGCAAAAGCATGGTGGTCAACGTGTTTGGAACGTACCTTTTTCCCCAAACTAGGTTGACTGAGGCAAGTAAGTCTTCTCTTAATTATAAATTGTTTGCATGAAACGGGTCTTAATATACTAATCATAAATTGCTTTTATTTATTTCCAGATTAGTAGTTATAGAGCAATATGGTAGTAAAAACTTCTTTATTTAGCTAAACTGGCGATCGTCAAGTGGCGTACACTGAATAAATTATCATTGTGAATTGAGCATAGTTGACGACACATTTGAAAGCGGCGCCACGGTCTTTAAACTGTCTGGCCGCACAAAGACCAAGTCTTTGTCTCTCTATGACTGCAAAGAAATTGCTTTATGACGTCTCACGTTTTGTTAACATGTATTTTTGTTCACCCATTTTTACCTGTATTTTTAAATGCTGTGAAAGTAGGTTGGTAAAAGGAAGTATTTTGACTACCGGAAATAACTAGATGCAAATGTTAATAACATTCTAGAATAAAGAAGACTTGTACTTTTCCACCAACAGTACAATTTAGTCCTGCATCAAATTATAAGTGTTGTGAAGAGTTACCAAAGTTACTGAATATTTGCATTTTTGTACTACTAAAATATCAATTTTGGTCCACCAAGGTACACCCCCGGTAAACTGAAGAAGAATGTATTTAGAACCCAAACGAAAAGTTGTTTTAAACTGACCAGATAAAGTATAATTCACATGCAAGATTTGGAGCAAATCTATTTTTTGACCATTTTGGGTTATGAGGATCTTAGGGAGACAGCCACTTAATAGTTGAGAAATTAGGAAGTAATTGCTTGGTTGCCTGGATGGGATTTCAGGCTAGCAATCCAGATCGACAGTTACGCAGTTTTTTTAGTCAGTCAGTCAGTCCGTCAGTCAGTCAGTCAGTCAGTCAGTCCGTCAGTCAACCAGTTTATCAATTTGTTAGCTTTTTAGCTGGTCAGTTACTCAGTTTGTCAAGTTGTTTAGTGAGTCAGTCATTCATTAATGATCTAGTTGGCTACTTGTTAGTTGGGATGTTGAACACCCGGATAGCTAACAGCAATATTTTCGATGCGTTCTTAATAACGTTTCCCTGACAATCTTTTCTTATTTTGCAGAAACTCAATCGGGGCACCAAGTTTGGTGTAACCAGCAGAGGACCAATCTGTGAAATGAGAAGAGAGAGCGATGGCGGCAACAGGGCAAAACATACTATATCAAGATCAGGAGAACCTTTCAACTGCAGCAAGTCCGGCCGCCCAAGAATCAAATCTCTAAGCACAACAAGTGCCTTAACTCAGCAACAGACTGAACATGACCTAGTGGTTCACCATACCTTGAGACAGACGAATGTCAACAAATTTAAGCAATCTATGTAAAAACGGTAATCCTAATTTTTAAAAAAATTACTGTATAGCTTTGTCTTTCTTTTGTGTCTGATAACGTTATAGTAAGTTAGTGGAACCGAGGTGCAAAGTGCCCAGTAACCATAAGAGACCGATGCTAACTCGCATCGTTTCTCATATAAATATATGTTGTATTTGTTTTTCTCCCGAACTAAGCGTCGTCAAAAAAAGCTCTGATGATGTCTCAAAATCGAATTTAGATTTTGGGTAAAGTAAATCCAGACGATGTGTACCTCTTGAAACGTTTCTGTCCCAGATCTGAATTTGGATTATTTGAAACTGTAACTTTAAAATTACTGGTGGAAAGAATCTTAAACAAGAGAAATAAAATCCCTGATCAAACGTTTCTATCAAAGTTCAGCGTAAATCTACCGTGGAACAAGGAGATCTTGCGGCGAGCAGACATTCAAATTGAAAAGATGAGAAACGCTAAAAAATGCGCCAATCAATGTATCGTGATTATTTTTGCAAAACATACATTACCGGAAGAATTTTTTAATATCAGATACTGTTATTTTGGGAAACAGATGCCATGTTTTGCGGCTGGCTGTTTAGCATCTTCAAAATAATATTCATACTCATGTGAAGTGTCATATTTTGTTCAAAAGCCAGAACAGGGCATGTTACTCGTCTCCCAGTGTCAAAGGCCCCTTGACTTCTTCCAAACATTAACTGAACGGGAAAATATTTCAGATCCTACTTTCAGGTTGAAAATTCCTGCATAATCGGAAACGAGTGGAACATGACTGTACTTAATGGGCATGGGGATATATTCTTTCCGTTCATGAGTTTAATGTGTGTTAGCCTGCGTGCAGACGTCTCCTATTTCCTTATAGGAGACGTCTGCGCACAGGCTAATTGTGTGTATGGGAGAATAAATTGAAGAAGAAGAGACCACAACAGTTAGAAGACCTGACGAAAATAAAGTTTCAACGGGCACTGGACTGCACGAGCTTTGCGAAAACCATTGCAATTACTCTAACTACTCTGAAAGCTATGAAGCCATTGACAGTAATAGCTCGTCGTGTTTTGGTGTTATTTTTTTTGTATTTTGTTTGTTTATTGTTTTACTACATAAAAATACAGCAAAAAAAGAAATGTACAGCACAATAAAAGGAAAATACAATTAATTACGGAAACAAAAGGTTACAATTTTCGAGTTTACAGAACATACAATTTAACATGGCTAATTTAATTTACAAAGTGACAGGTTACAAAATAACAGGGTTTACAAAGGCCAACAACTTAGGTATATTACAGCAGTCTGATATGTAATTTGCAGTATAATTTAAAAAAGGTGACAACAACTAATCAAGGAGAGATAAGTGGGAGTAGAGGTTCCCACTTTTCATAATGAAAACCAATTTTATTATTTTCTCTCGCAATAGAACGTTCTATATAATATGTATTCTTAATTTTTTCTGTTAAATGCAGAATAGATAATGGAGTTTTGTTTAGTTTACAACGATACAGAAAATATTTGCTTTCCAGGATAATGTAATTTGTCAAGTTATTGTGAATTTTTAGGTCTTGGTTTCCGAAAAAAATATCTTTTATGTGAAGAGATCTGCTCCAGTTCAGCTTTTCTCCGAAAGTAGAGCATACTTCACTCCAAAAAACTTGAACTCTCGGGCAGAGGTTGTGTTTTGGTGTTATGGTTTCGAATCCTGTTAAAACCTGGTCTCTTTGCAAACGTCGGACTTCTCATGTGCCGAACCTAATGCACATAAGCAAAAAAAAGGTACAGCTGATTTGGTTTAGATTCGGTTCGTGAAAAGTCTGACGTTTGATCACGCAAATTGTACAATTTGAGTGACGTGGTCACTCGTGTGTACTTTTAGACACGATCCATTTATCACGACAAGTGAATTTTAATTACACCCAAATTAAGAAAACCGTGAACACTGAAAATATTCCTGGAATGTGTGTTTTGACCAATCACATGCGAGACCTTGTAACCGCAGAAAACGAATGGGTTCTCAGTCACGGAATCGAGTTGATTCGAAAGACGACAAGGTTTAATCTTCACCAGCTTATCTTACAGAAATTGGAAGTGCTATTCCTTTCTATCTGAGAGCCCCACGCACTACGCAAGCGAAAATAGGTTTGAGCGCTTTTGCCGAATAAAATTTTTCGACAAACCGACGCAACGATCAGCGTTTCCGACATTTCAAACAAAACCAACTCAAGCGGCAGTTATTTCACCTTGAAGTAAAAACTGTACTGTTCTCTTTCCAAATTCGCCCATTGATAGCACAGCTGACTCGATTTATTTAGGCCGAATCATCCGTGCCTTCGAGCTGGGCTTGCATCATTTAACGTGAAGTTGCACATTTTGAAAATGACATTTTCAAATTTAGCATCGGTACACCAGGTTGTTGAAGAATAACGAAGGCCGGTTGTCGTTGCTACAATGCAGCCGCAACAAGCCAAAGACCACTCACACATTTTTGGCTCCCGTAGCGCATGTGGCTTTCAGATAAAAAGAAATAACAATTGAAATTCTTGTAAGTTAAGAGGAAGGTCTTTCAAAACAAATGGAGAACCAACTCGATTCCGTAACTGAGAAATCCATTTGTTTTCTGCGGTTACAAGGTCTCGCATGTGATTGGTCAAAACACAATAAACATTCCAGAAATATTTTCAGTGTTCACGGTTTTCTTCGTTTGAGTGTAAATAAACAGTCTGTGATCTCCAGTTAGATGTGATAACAATTCAGATAAGGAAATCTTCTCCTTTCGAAGATCGAAAAATTCATAGTTGGGCATCTTTCGTAAGACCCACCTGTGATGCTGCATCTTCGCCCCCTACCTAAGTAGAAGTGTTGCTATTCATGAAGTTGAAGAAATTGACCAGGTGTCGTGAGAATTTCTCCTGCATTAATAAGGGCATGCCCATGTAAATAACTACAATAAACAAGACGACAATTGAACCTAATATTCCCTTTTTGTCAAAAACAAGTTCCGTGCCAAAGGCTTGGCAAAATGTTGTCGTTGTAGCCGGGGTTCTTTTCCTTAGATTTGCTATTCCTGGGCTGAATAATATGCCGGGTTCGTTATGCCGCGATTCCACCATATATCACATTACCGGTATGTTGTCCTGTAAATAAGCCTCACCCCTGAGCTTTGATTGGTAAAAGATACCGTCTCTATTTTTCCTTTTATGGCTTTTTTATAACTGGTTTCTTTTCCCTTATCGGTAAATGTTGCCAATGGACTCTAAAGGATGAATGAGATTTAGAAGTTAAAACTGCAAATCAGCCTCACTCCTTAGCTTTAATTGGTAATAAGCACAACATACACATTTCCAAAATGGCATCATAGCTGCATTTTATGACGCATAGCGCGAGGGAAGAGTTAGCCTATACTCGTTCGTAGCTTCTTTCTCTTATTATTTTATGGAGGGTATGCAACCAGTCTCTAAAATTGGCGTGGCAGCCCTGTTGGTGTACCATAACAAAAGGAGCGATGGAGAAATCTTTTGATAATGGTACACCAACATGGCGGGATGACGTCACGAGAATACGCCCTACTCTTCCAACAGGTTGCATATTGCAACTTAAGTGCTGTTGGTTAATATAGCTGAACGTGGTTCGCACAGATTGGTTCAAGTATATAGATTCATTATATAAAACGATATGCACGACCTGAAAAACTAAGGTGATACTCAACAAAAGCTAACCTTGAAACGGAAATTAACACAAACGAAAAGAACTCGTAAATTTAACAACCAGGATCCTGTAACCATTTGAAGGTTGTGTGACTGATAAGTTAGACACTTGGCGACAAAAGCGAAAATTCAGTTTGATTTAACTTACTCCAGGGATGAATAAAGAGAATAATGTTAACGTTTCATACACGTACTCCTCTTGGTACGTGTTTGCAGTGTGAAATGCCATGGTAGTTAATAAGGAACTTTTCTAACAATAAAATGGAACAGTTCAGAGCGCGTAACTACACCTTTCTGGTCGAGATGATAAACGCGGTAAACGCGGCCTATGGATAATAGACCATCAGTACCTGGGGAATTAGCTCAAATGGTAGAGCGCCCGCTTAGCATGCGGGAGGTACCGGGATCGATACCCGGATTCTCCAACATATGATTTTTGCTTTTAATGCGGAATTGCTTCGGATTTTGATTTGTCTATTAATTTTACTGACAATGCATAAATTTGTAAAGCAATGCAAAATAACCCTAAAAGGTAGAATCGGCGGAAACATTGTCTCCTGGCGGAATTCGTTTCGACGTTTGAGCCGTAATGTGTTCTACCAAGTGGATAATTATTTGGCGGATTGTGAAGCCGTCGACGACATTTCTTCTTTCCATTTTTAAATGTAGTTTTATTTCATTTTTATTCACCTTTTTCTCAGTTTAATTGGTGTTTTATGTTTATCTCTATGGCCAATTTGCCCTTTTAGCTTTGCGAAAGTTACTCTGAGTTAAATTTTGCAGTAGCAATTATGACATTACTAAGCGTAATAATTCCATTCATTTTAAATTTCATCGCGATTTTTCTTTTTCAAATAAGAATAATTTCTCATTGCAAGGAAAACCATCAGAGCTCGCGCTTAAAAAGATGTAGAAAGAACGTACGCCCAGACAGACTCTACTATGACAACTTAAATTTGTTCGTTTTCCTGTAAACGGTAAAAAAAAAGAGAGAGAAAATACTTTTTCCCAATATGAACAGCTCCGCTTTTTAATAGATTGGTCGCAGACATCAGCGAACTTGAGACTAAAACTAAAATGTACATGTGCGATATTATTCTTTTGATATTCTGGAGAGATGTTTTGGAGTATAAGCAGAACAAACTTTTTATTGAAAACGCTCGTTTATCTTACCTTAATGTGTAGCATTCAGTGTAACCGATAGCAGAACGAAAACTGGCAGCGCAGTAAGCACATACACAATTATCAGGGTGATTACGCAACCTTTTTTCCTTTTACAAGTAAAACACGGCTGTTTGTTCCGCGAAAAGAAGCGAAGTGCATGTTTGGCGTCATAGTAGCAGTTTATGATGCAGAGTGCGCGCGAGGAGCTGGTTTATACTTGTTCCCAGGCTTCTTGGTTTTGGTTATTTTTAAATTGTTTAGAGCGGTTTTCAGGTGAGTGTCATAAATCCTATTCGTAATTATCGTAATTACTCTAGCCAATCAGAACAGGAACAAAAGACAAAATGAACCAATCAGAAATTGAGGCAAATACAACTAATTAGCGTTAAGCGCGGGAAAACGCGTGCGGGCAAGTCACAGTTGGTTTTGGTTTTTCGTCTGAATGGCTGAGAGAGTCGCGCGAGCTTTTTAACCAATCAGAGAGCGTAGTAAAGCAAAACCAAAGCAAATACAATACAAAAAATTAGCAGTACGTGAGGAATTAGCTCAAATGGTAGAGGGCCTGCATGCGAGAGGTACCGGGATCGATACCCGGATTTATACCCAATATATGCTTTTGCACTTGGAATTTTTTATCCGTTTTAACGCGGAATTGCTTCAGAGTTTGATTTTTCTTTTGATGTTACTGCCAATGCACAAATCTGAAAAACAGTTCAAAACCAGATCTAAAGGGTAGACTAAGCGCAGATCCTTTTTGATGTTCCATTTGATAGCGCGCTTCACCAGGTGAATAATGTTTGGCGCATTGTCAATCATTGGCCATCTTTCCGTTTTTTGCTTTTTTCTTTAGTTTCTGGATTCATAAGTATAAAACTCAATTTCACTTCAACACATTTTCTGTTTTAACAGTTCAGTTAGTGTTATATGTTCAACGTCAATTGTTCAACACGTTCGATTTGTTCTGCGTTTTTTTAGGTAGCTTTTTCATAGTTTCTTTTTTAGTTCTGTCAAACACTCTTTTGCTAGGTATAGATTTTAACCAAGTTAATTTCTCCTTTGTTCCCTTTTTCTCTTTTTTTCTTTTTATTTTGCTTTTCTCGTTTTGCATTTTACGGTTTTCCTATTTTTTTCGTTGTAAGAGTAAGTTTATGAATGGAAAAATTAAATAGCTGACTGTCCCACGATATAATATTGCTCCTTAAATAGATTATACACAGATATTATTATATAATTGCTATTCTTGTCTAGTGTGAAAAGTGGGAATTGTTTATTTATTATTCACGATGAACATCAACTTGGGATGTTTGGCGTCATAGTAGCAGTTTATGACACAGAGTGCACACGGACTCGTTCCCAGGTTTCTTGGTTTATCTTTCTACATTTAATTGTTTAACTGGCAAACTATAAGTACCTGGGGAATTAGCTCAAATGGTAGAACGCCCGCTTAGCATGCGCGAGGTACCCGGATCGATACCCGGATTCTCCAAAATAGCTAGGTTTCTTTGCATTTTACAATTATCTTTTTCGTTTTACTTGCCACATTTTTCAACGGGTGGTTTATCTTTTGGTTTTACTGACAATGTTCAAATCTGTAAAATAATGAAAACCAGATCTAAAGGGTATACTGAGAGCAGATCCTTTTTTATGTTCCATTTGATAGCGCACTCCACCAGGTGAATAATTCTTTGGCGTATTGTCAATCTTTAGCCATCATTCCGTTTTTTTTTTTGTTTTTTTTTAATTATTAAGTATAAAACTGAATTTCACTACAATATTTTTTCTTCTTTACAGTTGAGTCCTATTTTTGTTCCTCTAGCGCGCACTTAAACTTTCTATAAGCATTGAAAAGTTCCTTTTAAAAATTTTCCAATAAAATTAAGTGTTATGAAGGTGTTACGATAAAATACTTATTGACTGAGTTAGTTGGGGCCAGTCGAAAAAGTATTTGACCGAAAGCCAAATATTTTCCCGTCCGGCTTCCCCACTTAGTTAATAAGTATGTAATATCGCACAAATGAATGAGGAAGTACCACATCCCCAAAAATAAAGATTTGCAAATATTCCTCTCTGCTCTGTTGGTCTGTGAATCATAAAATCATGTTTGAGAAAACGGATTGGGCCAATTTTGTTTTTTTCCGCTTCAAGGAGGCGGCTATTTGCGTTTTTCACTACCTTGAACAAACAGTGTTTGTACTTTTCTGAGTTTATTAAACGTGTAACATTTAAAATGAAGTACTAGTTACTGTTTGGCGTCTTTGTCGCCAGCAATAGTCACGTTGAAGCGAATATTTGGACAATGCCAAAAGGGCTTGTTCGAGAAACTGACATTTCGGAGGGGGGTGTAAGGGGGGTCCGAAAACCGCAAAACCGCACAAAAAACGTATAAATACCACAATACCGCATTGAAATTGACCAAAATACCGAAACCGCAGTTTCAAATGTGTAGGCTAAGTTCCCCTTATCGATTCTTTACGTCGGCCATTCCATAAGAAATAAATATGTTGATGTTAATCGAACGTGCGATCATTGAGCTCGTTACATAATAGAAGTATTGTAGTATTAGTTTATTTAGAGCTGACCTTAATGCTGGTATCTGGATCATATACTCTGAAGGGTGTCGATAAATTCCATGACTTTGTGTAACACTAATAATTAACTAAGTTCTGCGTCGGCGAAGGTCTCGAAGTTGCACCTTAAGGGGAATAACAACGTTGGGCTTAATCTGTGGAACTCTATGTGCACGCACACGCTTGAATACTGCTGACCGTATAACGTAACGTAAAATTTTCGGTATCGAAGAGACCTCAACATTTATAACTTCCACATGGCAAACCGATCAAATTTTGTACCAATCATGCTTTTCGTAATTTTTCTGTTAAAATTTGTCAATTTTAGAGTTAGTTTTCAACCTCAAATATCCCGGAAACGAGCTAGGGACACCCAGTTGTTCTTGTTTGCATTTCCAATCAGCATTAAATTTCATTCAATATCTTTCCAAGACTGAATTCTTAACAACTGGAAGTCAAGTCAACGTAACCAGTCCCCTTAAACAGTCTGATGGAGTGATTAGTAGAGCAGCCGATTATTGACACGGACAACTCTTCCGAAGCGAGTTCTTGCTCCCGGGAGAAACGTCGCAGAGCTTCCAATCTCTCCTTGGAGCAAAGTGGAATCGTCCGGACGATCTTCAACTTCTTCATCGCTGCTTTCATCATGTTCGTCCGCTTCTCCGTCGTCCAATTCGGCAGTGGGTGCAGCAGCGGCAGCGTCTGCTGTTTTGACCCGCCCGTCAAAGGCAATGGACAGGGTCCCAAAGGGGTTTAGGGCTCCAGACTCCTGGGTAAAAAATAAAGGGCTCCAGAGCTCCAAGACAGAAAAACTGGGGCTCTAGGGCTCCAAGGCTGTACTCTAGGGCTCCATTTGGCCAGAATCAGCATTTTTGTCTGGGCTCCAAGTAGAAAAAGGCTTTGGGCTCCGGGCTCCAGGGCTCCAAGGACCTCCCCTTTGAGACTCTGAATGGAGACGGGCTTATCTGAGATCTCGCATTGCCTTTGGTACATAAATTCTGGGAGTGTGCCGTGGCGTACCGTTCGTTGTTTTACGGCAGCCCTATAAGAGGACGCCCAGTTTCTAAGAGCATTGCAGTCGGCTAGAGACATATTGGTAGAGGTTTCATGACAGGAACCTGCGATAGCAACAAACCTCCCTCTGGTTTGGGATACCAAGATCGCCTGCTTGTGTGATAATAAGCTGCCCAAGTGGTAACACGCTTCACCGTCTTCTTCATTCCTAAGCCGAATGACCTGCAGTACTCTGCCTTTATCATGTTTGCCTGCTTTACATGTACGGTAGAATGAAAACTTTCCATATCTAGTGTCATACAGCTCAACAAATTCTGGAAAGTTATACAACATTGTCGACATATCATTGGATAAAACGATTAATAATATCAAGCATTAACTGGAAAAGGCTGAAATTACAAACCACAATGCTTATTTGCGGGTCTTTGTACATTAGTGGTCACCGACTGGTGTGTAGCTCGAAAGACCTTGTAAAAATTTAAAAAACACCGGAAACTAGAGGATCCGCGTGAAAATGTATCGTCCGTATCACCGCAGTTTCTTTTTTTCACCGATTACCGCGGCCTAAAATTTATAGAAACCGCAAACCGCTTAGTCTTGTAAAACCGCAATACCGTGTTTTAAAATTAAAATTACCGCAATACCGCACCAAAAATAACGCAATACCGCATCACCGCAAACCCTTACGCCCCCTCATTTCGGTTGGAGCCGTGAAAATGTAGAAAAACAACATAGAAACTGTACAAATACAACCAACTTATAAACTTTTTGGGCATTTGTTTGCTTTTTCTATATTAATAAAGGTTAAGCGGTCGCTATATTGAAGCGGGCGTAAAAGAAAATCTGCCCGGTCAACACATTGCAGTGAAATCCGTTGTAACATTTAGCAATAATATCCGCAGAAAAATATCCGTTGAGAGAATGTTCCTGGCCCTTTACCAAACATGATGCGTTTATTGTGTCACTATAGTTGTCGTACTGTGCTTTGCTGTGCAAGTATTGTTACGACGAGGAATCGTATTCAAAGATCTGATATACTAGGGAGTCTAGCGAGAAGAACAAGCGTACGCCCGCAAAAGTAATCTGCCGCGTGAATATTCACGCGCCTGTGAGCTCATCACACGCACTTTAAGCTCCCTTCGGCAAGTTCGCTCAATTATCCGAGAAGAAGACAGGAAGGGCGGCTCATAGTCTAAAGCTGTGGCGAACATAGTTTATTCTTTATTGTTTCTATTGTTTTTTTGTTGTTGTTGGTAAAGGGACCCGTCCAGGAGTTGAACCTGGGACCCTTCGCACCCGAAGCGAGAATCCCAATGCTAGATAAATGGATCTTCAAATTGACATCCACAGTACAAACTCCCGATTTTGTTTTAGACAAAGTTCAAGTGCAGTGAACGAATTCTCAGCAATAAGTTACCACAAGAAAACTCCCAAGAAGAGAGGGGAGGGGGCTTGTGGAATCTTTTGTACAACAGTAACAAACAGCCAGTTAGACACCTGCGGCAAGTTGCATAAAGCTTATCGTCCAGCGTTACTTCTTACCTCAGATTTCATTCTAGTTACAGTCTTTATTTTAACGTCTGACGTCAGCAGTTACGCCTGGCGTTACGTTTTATGTAACTCACCCTGGTATTTTAAAGGGGGGTTTTGTGCGAAATAAAATCCACATGTCTATGTCTCAGTCCCTAGCCACAGCCCCTACACGTCTTACAGGGAGATACTCGTCAAGTATCTCGAGGTTCGTTACTTTCTTTCAGCATTTGCTAAAAACAGGTTAATTTAATAGCTTATTGGAGACGAGGCTACCTTCCGGTGGTCACGTCGGGTTTACTTGTACTTGTAACTGTTGTAATGTTGTACCAATAAAAGAGCTATTTTCAATGTCATGATGTTCTAAGTTGTAAAAAAATATTTGACCCCCCCCCCCCCCCAAAGAAGAGTAGATTACCGCAGTGAGGGCTTTGTTTGAGCCTCACAAAAAGGGATGTAAAAAAAGGCAAAAAGAATAATGAAAAAAGTAAAGACCGATCCGAGACTGATAGCTTGAGTTTATCGATTTTTTTTTCTCAAAGTGTAACCATAATACCCTTCCTTAACATTTTGGAAATTGGTAAAGAGCACACATAAACACTCGTGCGAAAGAAACAAAAATCTGTCGATCTGTGGCGGGAAAATTTACTACATTTATCGTGACAAGTGAATTTCAACAAGAAAAGCCCCGGGGGCATTGGACCCCGCCGTTTTCCCCCTCCCCTCGGGGTGCAAATTTATTACGGTCACTGAAGATATGTGCCCAAGTGGTATAAAGTTTTGAAGTTGGTGATTTTTCTAACGTGTGAGGTGTGTGCTGCCCCCCGCCCTTCCCACGTCTTTTCTGCACCCTTCTCCTTGTGATAACATGAATCCCTAATAGTGTCAACACTTTTCCCATCCCTCATTTCTTGGTCATTCACCCGTTCCAGCACTCTCGAAAAAAGAACGTGATGAAATAGCTTGACCATGGCGTGACTCAATTCATTTTTTTTAACGAACTGACATCTCAGCGTAATTCTAAATTTATTGATAAAGAAAAATAATCCTAAAATCTAAAGGGAACGGTTATCTACCGAAAAAAGAAATGTACAAGTCTACTTTTAGGCCACGATTCCATGAATGATTTGGCGAAAGCAAGGGACTTTCCCGAATCGGCTTCTATGTTTCAGTGATATAATGTTTACGTGCCAGGGCAAGTTAGGCGAATTCATGCAGCTTCAAAGTTCGCTAGCACCTTCGTCCTTGCTCTCATCAAAGAGAAGTCAACTCCATTGAATGTCTTGTACTTTTCTACACAACCTTCCCTAAAGATTTTGGCGAAGCAAAGTAAAACTGCCAAAAAATGCTTGCATGTCACTGTTGAATTATTCAACTTGGCGAAAGGAAAGGACTTCCCCGAATCGGCTTCTGTGTTTGAGTGATGTAATGTTTACGTGCCAGGGCAAGTTAGGCGAATTCATGCCAGCTTCAAAGCTCGCTAGCACCTTCGTTCTTGCTTTCATCGAAGCGGTTTTTATGCCATTAAATCGCCAGTAATTTTCTACACCACGTTCATGAAATTTCTGGAAAATAAACAATAAACGAACGAAGATTATCCGCAAGTATTGTTTTGACCGAGCGGAGGTCTGGGGCAAGTGACCACGACAAAAAAAACAAGAAAAGCCCCAGGGGCATTGGACCCCGCCGTTTCCCCCCCTCCCCCTCGGGGCGCAAATACATTACGGTCACTCAAGATATGTGCCCAAGTGGTATAAAGTTTTGAAGTTGGTGATTTTTCTAACGTTTGACGTGTGTGCTGCCATCTCCCCCCCCCCAACGTCTTCTCTGCACCCTTCTCCTTGTGATATCATAGATCCCTTATAGTATGAATACCTTTCCCTTCCCTCATTCCTTGGTCATCCACCTGTTCAAGCACTCGCGAAGAACGTGACGAAATAGTTTTGACCATGGCGTGACTTAGTTACGTCAATTTTTTAACGAAATGACATCTCAGCGTAATTCTAAATATTAAACAAGGGCACGGAAATTTAAATAGATTTATTGATGAAGAAAAATTATCCTTAAATCGAAAGGGAACGGTTATCTACTGAAAAATGAAACGTAAAGGTCTACTTTTAGGCCATGATTCAATAAATGCTTTAGCGAAAGCAAAACAATTCCCCGAATCGGCTGCTGTCTTTCAATGACGTAATGTTTACGTGTTACGGTAAGTTTAGGTGAATTCATGCCAGCTTCAAAGCTCGCTAGCACCTTCTTCCTTGCTCTCATCGAAGAGAAGTCAACTCCATTGAATTTCTTGTACTTTTCTACACAACTTTCCCTAAAGATTTTGGTGAAGCAAAGCAAAACTGCCAAAAAAATGCTTGCATTTTATTGTTGAATTATTCAACTTGGCAAAAGCGAGGGACTTCCCCGAATCGCCTTTTGTGTTTCAGTGATGTAATGTTTACGTGCCAGGGCAAGTTTGGCAAATTCATGCCAGCCTAGCACCTTCGTTCTTGCTTTCATCGAAGGGGTTTTCATGCAATTAAATCGCCAGTAATTTTCTACACCAACTTTCATGAAAATTCTGGCGAAATAACGCTAAACGAACCAACATTACCGGCAAGTATTGTTTTGACCGAGCGGAGGTCTGGGGCAAGTGACCACGACGACAAAAAAAAAACAAGCAAAGCCCCAGGGGGCATTAACCCCGCCGTTGTTCTCTCTGCCCTTGGGGTCCACAATATATTACGGCCAGGTAAAAGTTGGTGATTTATCGTATCTTTTACGTGCTTGCGATGATAATATAAATCAAGACACGACTTGCCAAATCACTCTGTTTTAGCGTGCGTGACGAAGAGGGTGATGAAATTATTATTTTGATCACAGCGTGACTCAGCCTGGCCTCGTAGCTCAGTTGGTTGAGCGACGGTGTTCTAATCCGGAGGTCGTGGGTTCGAATCCCGCCGGGGTCAAAGATTTTTCTTTTATCTTGGCTCTCATTTCTAATTTAGATAAGATAAGATAAGATAAGATAACTTTATTTATACACGGTTTTTCCATCAGTCAATTAAGTTACTGGACTATCTACCTATCTAACTAACTACAAAAATTTAATAACAACAAATTCAAAATAACAAAAGAAAAGTCTGCTTTTCATGGAGGCCGTGTCTAAAATTCACTTACATGTAAAATTTAGATATTACTTTAAACTGTGCCGACTTAATTTAGATTTGAAATCGGCCAGTGAAGATGCTTGTCTTAGGTCTACAGGTAAGTTGTTCCACAACTGAGCTCCGCTGTACGAAAAACTTTTTTTGAGATAATCAGTTCGAGGTTGTGGAAGAACTAATTTGTTTTCGGTATTCCTTAAACGATAAGCACTAACATCGTCACGATATACGAATCTTGATCTCAGATAATCAGGAGTCATACCATGTAATGTTTTATACATTAGGATAGACTTCTGTTCCAATCTTTGATAATAGAGTCTTCGCCACCCCAGTGTCCGGAACAAATCATCTAAATTACTATCATAGCTCGCAGACATTAGGGTACGAGCTGCGCGGTTTTGAAGCCTTTGCAGTTTTTCAGCAAGGCCCTTGTTACAGCTTCCCCACACTACGTTGCAATAATCAAATTGTGGTTGAATAAGGCTATTATAAACTTTGATTAAAATATTAAATGGAGTGAGATGCCGAATTCGTTTAATTGCACCAATGGCACAAGCTATCTTCTTAGAAATGTTTTCAATATGACACTCCCAGTTTATATTTTGATCAACATAAACTCCGAGGGATTTAGCGGAGGTTACTTGTTCTATTGTTCTAATTTCTTACTTTTAAGGCCTGTGGTCGGGGGGAAAATTATGGAGGGCAGTATTACTCACTTCTTGGCACTCATACATACACACTTTACATCATAATTAAGTTCATAGCGATCGCGAGTTCATACCAGCTTTCAAACTTAAGCTCCCTAGTACATTCGTCCTTGCTCTCGTCGAAGAAATGTTAACTTGACCAACTGACCACGACAACTGACCACGACAAAAAAAAAAAACGGGTATTACTAGACCCCGTCCTGACGGCGGGGTAAACAAGAAAAGCCCCAGGGGCATTACCCCGCCGTTCCCCCCTCCCCTCGGGGTGCAAAAGATATTATGGTCACTCAAGATACACGCTCCAGCCTGTGTAGCAAAAGACGCGACGAGTATGTTTGGCCGAGCAAAAACCGGAGGTCTGGGACAAGTGACCACCAAAAAAATGGAAAATAATAAAAACAAGAAAAGCCCCAGGGGCATTAGACCCCGCCGTTGTTCTCCCCCCCCCCCGGCTGTAAAATATGTTAGGGTCACTCAAGATAAAAGCCCTTGCCTGGGTAGCGAAAGACACGACGAGTATTTGTTTGGCCGAGCGAAAACTGGAGGTCTGGGGCAAGTGACCACCAAAAAAAAACCACGGAAAAAAATGGGTATTACTAGACCCCGTCCTGACGGCGGGGTAACAAGAAAAGCCCCAGGGGCACTACCCCGCCGTTCCCCCCTCCCCTAGGGGTGTAAAAGATATTATGGTCACTCAAGATACACGCTGTAGCCTGTGTAGCAAAAGACGCGACGAGTATGTTTGGCCGAGCAAAAATCGGAGGTCTGGGGCAAGTGACCACCAAAAAAATGGAAAACAATAAAAAAAACGGGTATTACTAGACCCCGTCCTGACGGCGGGGTAATGACGGCGGGTTAACAAGAAATGCCCCAGGGGCATTGGACCCCGCTGTTTTTCTCCTCCTCCCAGGGGGCAAAATATGTTACGGTCACTCAACATACGAGTCCAAGGCGTGTAAATTTTAAAGTTGGTGATTTATCGTACCTTTGACGTGTTTGCTGCCATTCCCCCTTACGTCTTCTCCGCACCCTTCTCCCTGTGATAACATAAATCCCTGATAGTATGAACCCCATCCCTCATTCTTTGGTCATCCCTTTGTCTTAGCTTTCGTGAAGAAGAACGTGACGAAATATTTTGACCGTAGCGTGACTCAGTTACGTCACGTTTTTTTTAATAAACGAACTGTCATGCCAGCGTAATTGTAAATAGCAAGGGCACGGAAATTTAAATAGATTTCTTGATAAAGAAACTTATTCTAAAATCTAAAGGAAACTGGTAGCTATGGGAAAAAAAACGTAAAAGTCTATTTTAGGCCGTGATTCGATGAGTGATTTGGTGCAAGCAAGTTACTTCTCCGAATCGGCTTCTGCCTTTCAATGACGTAATGTTTACGTGCTACGGCACGTAGGATGAATCACTGGCTTTCAAGGCTCGCTAGCACCTTCGTCTTTGCTCTCATCGAAGAGAAGTCAACTCCATTGAATTTCTTGTACTTTTCTACACAACTTTTCGTAAAGATTTTGGCGAAGCAAAGCAAAACTGCCCAGAAACTGCTTGCATTTCACTGTTGAATTATTCAACTTGGCGAAAGCAAGGGACTTCCCCGAATCGGCTTCTGTGTTTCAGTGATGTAATGTTTACGTGCCAGGGCAAGTTATTAGAATTCATGCCAGCTTCAAAGCTCGCTAGCACCTTCGTTCTTGCTTTGAGCGAAGCGGTTTTTATGCCATTAAATCGCCAGTAGTTTTCTACACCAACTTTCATGAAAATTCTGGCGAATAAACGCTAAACGAACGCACATTACCGGCAAGTATTGTTTTGACCGAGCGGAGGTCTGGGGCAACTGACCACGACAACAAAAAAAAACAAAACAAGAAAAGCCCCAGGGGGCATTAACCCCGCCGTTGTTCTCTCTGCCCTTGGGGTCCAAAATATATTACGGCCAGTTAAAAGTTGGTGATTTATCGTAGCTTTTACGTGCTTGCGATGATAATATAAATCAAGGCACGACTTGCCTAATCATCCTGTTTTAGCGTGCGTGACGAAAAGCGTGATGAAACTATTATTTTGATCATAGCGTGACTCAGCCTGGCCTCGTAGCTCAGTTGGTTGAGCGACGGTGTTCTAATCCGGAGGTCGTGGGTTCGAATCCCGCCGGGGTCAAAGATTTTTCTTTTATCTTGGTTCTCATTTCTAATTTCTTACTTTTAAGGCCTGTGCTCGGGGGGAAATTGTGGAGGGCAGTATTACTCACTTCTTGGCACTCATACATACATACTTTACATCATAAATTACTAAGCTCATAGCGATCGCGAGTTCATGCCAGCTTTCAAACTTAAGCTCCCTAGTACATTCGTCCTTGCTCTCGTCGAAGAAATGTTAAATCCATTGAATTCCTTGTACTTTTCTACACAACTTTCCCTAAAGATTTTGGCGAAGCAAAGCAAAACTGCCAAAAAAATGCTTGCATTTGACTGTTGAATTATTCAACTTGGCGAAAGCAAGGACTTCCCCGAATCGGCTTCTGTGTTTCAGTGATGTAATGTTTACGCGCCACGGCAAGTTAGGCGAATTCATTCCAGCTTCAAAGCTCGCTAGCACCTTCGTTCCTACTTTCATTGGACCCCGCCGTTTTTCTCCTCTTCCCAGGGAGCAAAATATATTACGGTCACTCAAGATACGAGCTCAAGTGGTGTAAATTTTAAAGTTGATGATTTATCGTACCTGTGTTTGCTGCCATTTCCCCTTATGCGTCTGCTCCGCACCCTTCTCCCTGTGGTAACATGAATCCCTGATAGTGTGAACCCCATCCCTCATCCTTGGTCATCCACTTGTCCTAGCTTTCGCGAAGAAGAACGTGACGAAATATTTTGACCATAGCGTGACTCAGTTAAGTCACGTTTTTTTTTAAATAAACGAACTGACATGTCAGCGTAATTCTAAATAGCAAGGGCACGGAAATTTAAATAGATTTCTTGATAAAAAACTCATTCTAAAATCTAAAGGAAACTGGTAGCTATGAAAAACCGTAAAAGTCTATTTTAGGCCGTGATTCGATGAGTGATTTGGCGCAAGCAAGTTTACTTCTCCGAATCGGCTTCTGTGTTTCAATGACATAATGTTTATGTGCTACGGCACGTAGCATGAATCACTGGCTTTCAAAGCTCGCTACCACCTTCGTCCTTGCTCTCATTGAAGAGAAGTCAACTCCATTGAATTTCTTGTACTTTTCTACACAACTTTCCCTAAAGATTTCGGCGAAGCAAAGCAAAACTGCCAAAAATATGCTTGCATTTCACTGTTGAATTTTTCAACTTGGCGAAAGCAAGGGACTTCCCCGGATCACCTTTTGTGTTTCAGTGATGTAATGTTTACGTGCCAGGGCAGGTTTGGCAAATTCATGCCAGCTTCAAAGCTCGCTAGCACCTTCGTTCTTGCTTTCATCGAAGGAATTTTCATGCCATTAAATCGCCGGTAATTTTCTACACCAACTTTCATGAAAATTCTGGCGAATAAACACTAAATGAACAAAGTTTACCGGCAAGTATTGTTTTGACCGAGCGGAGGTCTGGGGCAACTGACCACGACAAAAAAAAAAAAAAAAAAAAAAAAAGGAGTATTGCTAGACCCCGTCCTGACGGCGGGGTAAAAAAAAGGAGTATTGCTAGACCCCGTCCTGACGGCGGGGTAAAAAAAAAGAAAGAAACGGGTATTACTAGACCCCGTCCTGCCCGTCCTGACGGCGGGGTAACAAGAGAAGCCCCAGGGGGCATTAACCCCGCCGTTGTTCTCTCTGCCCTTGGGGTCCAAAATATATTACGGCCAGGTAAAAGTTGTGATTTATCGTATCTTTTACGTGCTTGCGATGATAATATAAATCAAGACACGACTTGCCTAATCACTCTGTTTTAGCGTGCGTGACGAAGAGGGTGATGAAATTATTATTTTGATCATAGCGTGACTCAGCCTGGCCTCGTAGCTCAGTTGGTTGAGCGACGGTGTTCTAATCCGGAGGTCGTGGGTTCGAATCCCGCCGGGGTCAAAGATTTTTCTTTTATCTTGGTTCTCATTTCTAATTTCTTACTTTAAAGGCCTGTGGTCGGGGGGAAATTATGGAGGGCAGTTTACTCACTTCTTGGCACTCATACATACACACTTTACATCATAATTAAGTTCATAGCGATCGCGAGTTCATACCAGCTTTCAAACTTAAGCTCCCTAGTACATTCGTCCTTGCTCTCGTCGAAGAAATGTTAACTCCATTGAATTCCTTGTACTTTTCTACACAACTTTCCCTAAAGATTTTGGCGAAGCAAAGCAAAACTGCCAAAAAAATGCTTGCATTTGACTGTTGAATTATTCAACTTGGCGAAAGCAAGGGACTTCCTCGAATCGGCTTCTGTGTTTCAGTGATGTAATGTTTACGTGCCACGGCAAGTTAGGCGAATTCATTCCAGCTTCACAGCTCGCTAGCACCTTCGTTCCTACTTTCATTGGACCCCGCCGTTTTTCTCCTCCTCCCAGGGAGCAAAATATATTACGGTCACTCAAGATTCGAGCTCAAGTGGTGTAAATTTTAAAGTTGATGATTTATCGTACCTGTCTTTGGTGCCATTTCCCCTTATGCGTCTGATCCGCACCCTTCTCCCTGTGGTAACATGAATCCCTGATAGTATGAACCCCATCCCTCATTCCTTGGTCATCCACTTGTCCTAGCTTTCGCGAAGAAGAACGTGACGAAATATTTTGACCATAGCGTGACTCAGTTAAGCCACGTTTTTTTTAAATAAACGAACTGACATGTCAGCGTAATTCTAAATAGCAAGGGCACGGAAATTTAAATAAATTTCTTGATAAAAAAATTCATTCTAAAATCCAAAGGAAACTGGTAGCTATGAAAAACCGTAAAAGTCTATTTTAGGCCGTGATTCGATGAGTGATTTGGCGCAAGCAAGTTTACTTCTCCGAATCGGCTTCTGTGTTTCAATGACGTAATGTTTATGTGCTACGGCACGTAGCATGAATCATTGGCTTTCAAAGCTCGCTAGCACATTCGTCCTTGCTCTCATTGAAGAGAAGTCAACTCCATTGAATTTCTTGTACTTTTCTACACAACTTTCCCTAAAGATTTTGGCGAAGCAAAGCAAAACTGCCAAAAATATGCTTGCATTTCACTGTTGAATTTTTCAACTTGGCGAAAGCAAGGGACTTCCCCGGATCACCTTTTGTGTTTCGGTGGTGTAATGTTTACGTGCCAGGGCAGGTTTGGCAAATTCATGCCAGCTTCAAAGCTCGCTAGCACCTTCGTTCTTGCTTTCATCGAAGGAATTTTCATGCAATTAAATCGCCGGTAATTTTCTACACCAACTTTCATGAAAATTCTGGCGAATAAACGCTAAACGAACCAAGTTTACCGGCAAGTATTGTTTTGACCGAACGGAGGTCTGGGGCAACTGACCACGACAAAAAAAAAAAAAACGGGTATTACTAGACCCCGTCCTGACGGCGGGGTAAAAAACGGGTATTACTAGACCCCGTCCTGACGGCGGGGTAATAAACAAGAAAAGCCCCAGGGGCATTGGACCCTGCCGTTCCCCTCCCCCTCGGGGTGCAAATACATTACGGTCACTCAAGATATGTGCCCAAGTGGTATAAAGTTTTGAAGTTGGTGATTTTTCTAACGTTTGACGTGTGTGCTGCCATCTCCCCCCCCCCAACGTCTTCTCTGCACCCTTCTCCTTGTGATATCATAGATCCCTTATAGTATGAATACCTTTCCCTTCCCTCATTCCTTGGTCATCCACCTGTTCTAGCACTCGCGAAGAACGTGACGAAATAGTTTTGACCATGGTGTGACTTAGTTACGTCAATTTTTTAACGAAATGACATCTCAGCATAATTCTAAATATTAAACAAGGGCACGGAAATTTAAATAGATTTATTGATGAAGAAAAATTATCCTTAAATCGAAAGGGAACGGTTGTCTACTGGAAAATGAAACGTAAAGGTCTACTTTTAGGCCATGATTCGATAAATGCTTTAGCGAAAGCAAAACAATTCCCCGAATCGGCTTCTGTCTTTCAATGACGTAATGTTTACGTGTTCATGCCAGCTTCAAAGCTCGCTAGCACCTTCTTCCTTGCTCTCATCCAAGAGAAGTCAACTCCATTGAATTTCTTGTACTTTTCTACACAACTTTCCCTAAAGATTTTGGTGAAGCAAAGCAAAACTGCCAAAAAAATGCTTGCATGTCACTGTTGAATTATTCAACCTGCCGAAAGCAAGGGACTTCCCCGAATCGCCTTCTGTGTGTCAGTGATGTAATGTTTACGTGCCAGGGCAAGTTTGGCGAATTCATGCCAGCTTCAGAGCTCGCTAGCACCTTCGTTCTTGCTTTCATCGAAGGGGTTTTCATGCCATTAAATCGCCAGTAATTTTCTACACCAACTTTCATGAAAATTCTGGCGAAATAACGCTAAACGAACCATCATTGATTATCGGCAAGTATTGTTTTGACCGAGCGGAGGTCTGGGGCAAGTGACCACGACGGAAAAAAAAAAGAGAAGCCCCAGGGGCATTAGACCCCGCCGTTGTTCTCCCCCCCCCCCCCCCGGGGGAGTAAAATATGTTACGGTCACTCAAGATAAAAGCCCTTCCCTGTGTAGCGAAAGACACAACGAGTATTTGTTTGGCCGAGTGAAAACCAGAGGTCTGGGGCAAGTGACCACCAAAAAATAAAAAAACCACGGGAAAAAAATGGGTATTACTAGACCCCGTCCTGACGGCGGGGTAAAAAACGGGTATTACTAGACCCCGTCCTGACGGCGGGGTAATTAAATAAACGAATAGTTTCTGTGGCCTCTGGGCAATTCCAACAATGGAATTTTTTATTCGTTTCAATGCAGAATTGCTTCCGAGTTTGATTTGTCTTTTGATTTACTGACAAAGCAATGCAAAACAAATCTAAAAGGTAGAATGGGTGGGCAGAAACATGGGCTCCTTCCGGAATTCCTTTTTCACGTTTTATCCATAATGCGTTCCACCAGATAAATACTTATTTGGTAGATTGTGAAGCCGTGGCCGACGTTTCGTCTCTCCGCTTTTGAATGTAGTTATAAACTTGAATTTTCATTTTTATTTACCTTTTTCTCAGCTCAATTGGTGTTTTATGTTTATCTCTATGGTCAATTACCCTTTTTAGCTTGCGAAAGTGATTCTGAGTTAAATTTTGCTGTAACAATTGACATTTCTAACTTTAAAATAAGCGTAATAATTCTAAATATTTAAAATTTTATCGCAATTGTTCTTTTTAAAAAAAGGAGAAGATCAAATTGCAAGGAAAACTATCAGAGTTCGCGCTTAAGAAAAATGTAACCAGAACGCACGCACGTAACAGAGACTACCATGGCAACTTAAAATTGTTCGTTTGTCCGCGAACAGTAAAGAAAGAGATAAGACTTTTTTTTCCAATAAGAACAACTTCACTTTGTTGTTGTCGCTGTTGTATAGATTGGTCGCAGACACCAGCGAACGCGAGAATAAAAGTAAGATGTGAGAAATTTTTTTCTTGTGATATTCTGCTGGAATGTTTGGACTTTAAAAAGAACAAACTTTGTCTTTAAAACGCTTGTATTTCTTACCTTAATGTGTAGCAACCGGTTTAACCGACAGCAGAACAAAAAACGGCAGCGCAGTAAGCACATACACAATTTCATGGTGATTACGCAACGTTTTTTCCTTTTACAAGTAAAACACGGTTATTTGTTCCGCGAAAAGAAGCGAAATGGATGTTCGGCGTCATAGTAGCAGTTTATGACGCAGAGAGCGCGCGTTTAAGTTAAACTCGTTCCCAGGTCTCTTGGTTTGGACTTCTACAATTAATTATTTAACCGGCAAACTACAAGCACCTGGGGAATTAGCTTAAATGGTAGAGCGCCCGCTCAGCATGCGGTAGGTACCGGGATCGATACCCAGATTCTCCAAAATAAGATTTTTAGCACTTCCCCATTTTTCGTTTTATTTGCGAATTTTTTCAAAGGGTAGTTTGTCTTTTTATTTTACTGACTGTACAAATCTCAAAAACAATTCAAAACCAGCTCTAAAGGGTGGACTGAACGCGGATCGTTTTTGACCTTCCATTTGATAGCGCGCTCCACCAGGTGAATAATTGTTTGGCGCATTGTCAGTCCTTGGCCATCATTCTGTTTTTTGTTTTAATTAGTTTTTTAAATAATAAATATAAAACTGAATTTCACTTCAATATTTCTTATTCTTTACAGTTCAGTCCTACACACATCATTTGTTCCTGTAGCGCACACTAGAATAGACTGCGAGCAGTCTCTCTTTTGCTCTAAAATCCTTGCTGGATGAATGGCAAAGTCACGAGGGCGATATTCGAGCCGCGAGTAGCGTGGGCGGGAGAGTGAGCGAAGAGCTCACTCTCCCGCCGACGCTACTCGCGGCTCGCGGCTCGCGGCTCGTGGCTCGCGGCTCGAATATCGCACTCGCTTTCTCGCCGCTCCTCCGGCAGGGATTTTAGAGCAAAAGAGAGACTGCTCGCAGTCTAACACTAGAGCCAAGAGCCTAGGGCCAAATATTTTCCCGTCCGGCGCTCCTACTTAGTTAATAAGTGCATAATATCGCACAAATGAAAACCTACAGCAAAAATTTAATACCAAATGGTAGCCTTTGAATTCTAGCCCCAGCCCTGGCATTTTCAGTATTTTTTGCACTAGATTTCACTAGACAGCCACTAGATTTCAAATGCATGAATTGGTATATTTTGTGTGAGGACTGTGACACATGTTTCAGTTACACGGTCATAACAAATATCAAATAAACTCATAGTTATACGTGTAATTCTCTTTCACGTTTTATCCAGAAAACGCTGCAAAAAGCCTCAGGAAGTCCAAGGCTCGAAGTATATGCCTCATTCGTCAGTTGCTGACATTTGGATAAACTTTTTCTTTGAGGAAAATGCCATATTCTGTCCTGGAACAATTCATTCGTTCCTTTGAACCCTTCGATGTTTGTTTTATTTGAATCTAGACTTCCAGAGTTTTCCCATTGGTTTTCGCTTTTTAAATGGCGTATTTTAATCCGTCTAATGTCCAAAACCCTCTTGAAATTGTTGCCTACAACAATCGGTCGGACAACCATTTTTGCATTCCTCCACATAAGCGTGGTAGAGGCATTACATTAACTTAGTCTTGTCCCCAAGAAAGCCACGGTCAAAAAATAATAGTCCTCTCCGTACCCACCCCCATATTTCATTCACATACTTATCAATCATTCAGTGACCTTGAATAACCTACTACGAGGAAAAAAATTTTCGTTCTGCATTGCTAGGAGACAGTGTCCGACAGGCCTGTCTTAACAAGCCACCTCGGACGGACAAAAGGACAGATTTGCTCGTTCGGAAATGTTGTCCCTCTTAATTTACGAACATAAACGGTTTCGTTCAAAAGATATCGTAATGGGTGGTGGGTGCGTACGATTTTTATTCACGAGTTGTGAAGAATCACAAACGCACAAACGAGCCCAGCGAGCAAGTAGCTTTTTGGTTTGTTACAACGAACAAATGAACATCGTACAAGGGAAGTAATCATGAAACAAGTTGTGTATTATGTGAGTGCTGAGATATTTTAACAGCTCTTTTTCCAAAAGATTCTTTTCAGATTTTTGTCATAACAGCAAAAACTGGCCTTTTTTAATATGAACCAACTCTTGGGTAATTTTATTTGCGTGTTATGTCACAATGAGAAAAGTAAGTTTGCGTTAAGAACAATGTACGCGGCAAGTCCTTCGACCTTGTGCCCAGTTGCATAAAGCAACTTAAGATTAAGTACGAATTTCTGCAACCATTTCCTGTGTTCCGGAGGATTTTCTTGCATGCTATTAAGAGAATTAGGAAACACAATGACGGCGCGAAAAAAAACCTCCGGAGAACAGGGAGTAGTTGCAGAAATTCCCACTTAAACTTAAGGGGGAGGGCAATATACGTGAATTTTGAGCATTTGGGGTTGTTTGTGGCCTGTTTTGGTATCCGTCTATTAATTATTAACTTTAAATTTTATTTTTAACTTACCTTCAATTCTTAACAATTTTCAATTTTCTCCCCCTTCTCCTTCTTTACGTTTAGCTCAAAAATCGCAAAAAATTCTCTCAGATGTATGGGAACTCGCATTTTGATCCTATGATAGCATTTTTGGATTGAGTGAAATCTCACGGAGATAATTAAGAAAAACGGCTAAAACGTTGGCGAAAAAAGGCATCCACGTATATTGCCCCCTTAAGTTTCTTTATCCAACCGGGCCCTACTTCCCTGAAGGGCCGTATTTTACTTGACATATTTGAAGCTGGATCAAACCGGTCCTTTAGGACTTGCAGGCCTTCTACAATAGCGCTAATACACAAGGAGAAGCCTTGTAGTCAAAGTTTAACGTCCATGCTGGCACTCTTGGATACGCTTACGGTAGTTTATCTCCAGCTATACGAATAATCGCAGTAGTGACATCGTATGGGTGTCATGTTGGCACTGCTAGCAGAAGTTGTAGTTGAATGAACTGACACATGTGCAGCTGACTTTAGACCTTCTTTCTTTAATCGCAAATAGTTTATTAAAAAAAACGTTAGATCACATCACAACTGATTTTACAGCTGTTGTTTTTCAAGTCTTTTCAAGTAGAATTTGCTCGTTATTGTTTACTCGTAATTACAGAATGGGACAGGGAACTTGCAGATCTCTCGGTTCTTAATGATAGTTTATATCTCAGCGAGTTAGATTCCTCCATGTAGATCCGTTTTGTACTTTTATGCGCAAATTTTCATTATGACTTTGTGACAGCATGAACAAATCGAGTTAGGTTTCGAGAAAAGTGGGGTTAAAAAGGTTAATTTGGGATCTTTGCGACCTCCTCCGAGAGCATGCGCGCGCTGATGTGACGGCATCTTGCACTTGCACCTTGGCTTTTCTTCGCCTACTTTTCAGTTTTTGCCCGTTCCACGGACTTTCCCTTGCCCTACTATCTGCCCTTGGGTCTCAAATGATGGCACGTGCGATCAACGCGGAAAATTTTACCACTACCTTTACTCTTTTTTTTTTCTTGCAGTAAATTAATAAAATAAAGAAAAATAGACAGAGAAAGAAAAAAAATTTTCTCGTGATATAGATTGTGCGACGGATGGAAGCCGACTTGGATTGAACGATTCATTAAACTGAATTCGTGAGTTAAGGTCTCCACCCGGCCTAGTCCCTAGGCGTTCTTTCTTGCCCGTAGTCCGCGCGAACTCTGGGAAGGGATGGGTGAGGGAACACCAAGCAAAATATCGCCAAAATACCCTGAATTTTACCTCAAAAAATCCCTGGCTAGATTTTATTACGTTCAACGCCTAATCTCTAGGAAAAGCTGCTCATCCTTTGTGCAGCGACGTGAAAGGTATTATGTCATGATCGGTTATAATACACGATCTCAATATTTGCTAGGCGTTCTCGGCGTCTCACTCGGCGACGTCACAGCTCACGGTCCAGGTTTGATCAAGCCGTGAACTCCTAGGGACTACGCTGGTCTCCACCTTCGATCCGGTGGCGTAATGACGTTGGTCGTTATATCCGCACAAATTTTAAGTTTGAGATTCCCAATTTCAAGGCTCAAGCCCATACATTTTACTGTACCTTTGGTCTGATGGAAAAGTATCCTTTGTTATACATGAGACTTTGTTAAAAAGGGGTTCGTTATATCAAGTTTTCACTGTATGTCCGCGAAAAACGGCAACAGACAACTTGGGTTTACAATGCAAACGGCGATCGTTAATATTAGGGGACTCGCGCTCTATAGAGAAAAACTGTCTAAATGCACGCGCTAATAATGAATTAAAAATGACGCGAGTAAAGTTTGCAAGAAGGACGAATCTGTTCGAGTTTCTGGGAATAACGTGCCACGTACATCTTGATGAAATTTTGGATCGTTCTTGTTAGCATGACATTTTGCAGCAACTTATAAACGACAATGCTTTCTTTTATTTCTGTAAAATGCTGGATTTGTTAACGTTTTTTCAAATTTTGTAAAAATCTGGTCGTTTGGAATGTCTGTACAATAAAAAATAATCTTCTGAACAATTTGGTGACGCAAATAAATTTGTACATAAAGAGCGTATTTGTTGTTTTTCCTTATAGAGCGCGAGTCCCTTAAAAGTAGCGATAGCCAGTAAGCCACAAAAAGTTGCCAACGCATAAAAACTAGTCATACACAAATCAAAATGCTCATTACCTTCGTAAAATATTACACAACGCACGTGTAATGACCATTTGAACATAGGTAAAACTTACGTTAGATCCAACCGAAAAAAATTAGAGTGATAAGACATGAAAATGTAACAGGAAAACTGCAAATTGCCATCTAGGAATGTAATCAAGGTGTTTTAAAAATAAAGGGAGGAGACAAATCATATGATTCGAATGGCACTTTTGACAGGGGACAACTACACAGAGTGTAAAAGGTGATGGTAATGACTGATAGTGATTAGTTGTACGCTACCAGCAGCCACCATACACTTCAATTTCAAACATCTCGTCTGAGCCAGTGGCAGGAAGAGCAGGTGTCACTTCTGGCAAATTTGGAACAACACAGTTCACTTCCTCAAAACTCAAATCCATAACTGTCAAAACATTTAAAATAAACAAAGAAAAAACATCGAGTAATCAGTCAGACTCGTCCCTATCCTGCTATCCTGTCTTAACTCAATCATCCGTTCCTCTACAGAAGACTGAAGTTGTGCCACACTACACGAAAATGATTAAAACTAAGGATTTCTTCACACTCACTGCACTTTGTTTGAAGCATCTAGCTTGATGGACCGCAATAAAAAGGAAAACACAAGGACATTGAAGAGGCTAGTTAAGTTTAATAGTATTTCAAGCTTGTTATTTGTATAAAGTTCAGTTAACAGGGGCATAGCCAGGTTTCCTCACTGGTGGGTACCGTACTAAGAAATGTGTGCTATATGTGGCTGTGCAATAAGCACTTTACCAATTTGAAAGCCTATTATTTTGCACAGCAATGAATCACTGAACTTAAAAATCCAAAAAGCATGACTGGGTTTTCACAAGATAGTGTCTTTTGTTTCCCTGTAGAGTGATTCTTCAAATAATAATAATCATAATCATAATCATACAGCAATTTAGCTAAACAGTGTGAACAAAGGAGTGCCGGGAGTTCCTACTGTCCTTGGCTGTGTAAGCCCCCAGGCTTTCTTTCACCCACCCCACAATTAAGTAAAATGATATTGTAATATGCATAAGTAACAGGTGACCTGGGGGTAATTCATCTGAAAGCTACATTATTTTTAGTCTCAGTATCATCTCCGTTTCAGTCATCTCTCTGAGGTTTCATGTTATCCATGTTATCTCTGACGTTTCATGCCATCATACTTCTGGAGTGTAAGACTCCATAAATTTTTCAGATTTTTTTTAGTGATTTTGGGTTGAGAATTTTAAAGAAAATCAATGGTGACTCAAAATTAGATATTGGTGTTAATAAACAATAAATGAACACCAAAACAGTCCGCTAACAATTTAAGGTGGCCGAACACAGTTTTCTTGTACCTATGTGTTAGGGCAGTCGGGCAGCCAAAATTGGCAAGGTGCAAGTTCAACTAAAGAAGATTGTATTTTGATATGTTTTATTGGACTAGGTACCGTTACCATGGCAACACAGCTGGTAGTAAACCAGCATTAAATAATGGGTTTGATTTATTTTCAGACAATCCAGTCGTTAGGTTTTTTCCATCATTTGTCTCTAGAAAACTCAGAAAAGTACTGGCCTATTAACACTGGTCTCGTGAAATTTTGACAGAGAGATTTTCTGTTATTTTGTGTTTTGCATTTTAACGTTTTCTGAACATGCCCTCTGTCAGATTTCAATTTTTGCTTGCAGGCGAGCTAAGCGTGTTCCGAACTATTATTCTACCAAATTTCATGAAATTCTAACGAGCGGTTCCGTAGAAATCAGTGCATTTCCACTAAATCGTGCAGTCACAATTTCCTGGTTAACTATGCATGCGCTGCATTTGACAGGATTCTCGATCTTTCTTGATCCATACAAACAATCCCAGAAAGGCAGGGTATTTTCCAAGAGTATTACCTTTAACACATTGAAAAACAAACGTCTTTGACACAGAACAAACTGTTTCAGGATTGTTAAGACGGAAAAAACACTTGCACTTGCAAAAAACACTTGCACAGTCTTCACTGAACAAAATGAAATGATCGCTGTGCAGGTGCCAACAGGCGCCATGTTTGTTTTTCTCAAAGCCTTATGCGCACGCGCTTATTCACGTCAGCAGTGCAAATCGTAGAGCGCGTGCAAACTGTGTTCAGACACCTTAAACCCCTGTCAAATTCCTTCTTTTGAAATAACCAAACACTAAGAGATAATTCCAGGAAAATGAGTCCCACCACTGCTCTCCCAACCCTGATCATTAAGGCAGGTGGTTACTGGGAGCAGCATGTCTGCAGAGTTCCACCGACACTGGTCCTCCCACACTGAACCCTGGCCAGGTGCGTTGCCCCTCAAAAGTAAAACCTTTTCAGGTGGGAAATAAATAAATAAATAACCTTTATTAAGTGTCTGAGTATTCAGCACGGCAGTGCTAATTGGGGACACTTAACGAACCTCTGAAAATAACATGACAAATGAAACATAAACATTTAAAAGACCCTATTTACAAAAAGCTATTTACAAGAAGCATGGCTGAGGATTTGAACACGGGTCTACCGTGAAACAAATCCAAGTGGTCATAGCAGGACTTGAACCTGGAACTTCCGGAATACAAGTCCAGTGTCCTAACCACTAATTAGGCCATGCCATCTCCAAGAAAAAACCAAGGATGGCTCCAATGACCCTGTTCCACCCTACACTAGGTGGAAGTATCAGTGTGATAGTACAACCAGGCCCTGTAATGTCAGTCAAACAACAGCAAAAAACTTTCAATTAGATAAAAAGAAAGTTGATAAGAGATAGCACTCAAATGACAGAAAATTTGAACTTTAATTAAGTTTAATAAAATTCAAGCTAAATGAAAGTACAAAAGATTAGAAAACAGCAACAAAAGAGACAAAATTTAAACTCTCCTCAACTCTCCATGACTTATGTTCTGTTCTTTTTTTTACCCGTTAGAAAATTGTAGACTTCCCCAAAAATTGGATTTCTTAATTAAGCTACAACACCAGACACATTAGTTGGGATGCATTCTGTCTCCCTGCCCTTTCAATGTTGGTGTACAAGATTTACTGGCTGAATTGCAATAAATAACATTGAGAGGGAGAAGGGGAACACGAGAAAGAAAAAAACAGCGATGGCTTGAAGTGTCCCAACTAATCGTGACTGAGACTGTTTTGGAAAAGTGGTGGCTGACCTGAGGCAAACCTCTTATGAAATGTGGCAACACAGGAGATTTGCCTGTATTTTTGACACATCCTCACACAAATGCATAGAATATTATTTTACGGTAATTGCTTTGACGCTGACCGTGAAGACAATTAAAACAATTCAGTCTATTCTAACCACAGATGTTTATCATTTTCATATGTTCAATACATCACTGCATGAAGCATCAGTCAACAAAAGACGAGCTTCTATACACACATAAGCCTGGATTTACCAGAGTGCTTTCTTTAGTACTAATTTTAAATGGCAAGTTGATCACTGCCAAGTTGGAGGAGGAGGTTGTCTTCCTCCTTACTTTCTTTGACTTTGTTGCTTAGGTACCAGTGACAAGTCTTTCGTGTTAGAATTTTCTAACAACTTACAAAATAGCCAATATTGAACATGATTGTATCAGTATTTTTATGTGGTCACTACCATGCCTCTGTGCCCTAAAATTATGGAATAAAATGCCAAACTACATTTAAGAAATATGGAGTTCTTAGTTTGTATGATAATGGTCAAAATTTAAAGGACACGTCAACACTATTTTTAAAATAACATTATTTTTGGTAACATGCCAAAAGATTAATAAACAAGTTAAATGCTAACTATCTTTGATGTCTAGAGAAAATATTCTTTTTTCTCAATGTCAAAATGAATCTGATCTCTCAGGAGTCAGGATATTCATTCTATGATTAGTGCATCTTCAGTTCTAACTTTTTGAATGGTTACCAAATCTTCCAAGTGCATCTATTGTATCTCAACAATGCATGGCTGGAGCACTCATTTTTGCTTTTTCAGAAAAACTTTGACTACTATACTATATTTAATCAAAAACACAACCACCATTATGCAAGCAATACTTTCATAGTCATGAGATAAAAACCTAGCTGAAAACATTTTTAATATTTGGCTTCTATGAATCACCTGTGATGTAGTGTTAACAAATTATCTTTATTGCCAGAGGAGAAAGTCTTCATGTAATTTATAAACAGCATGCAAACTTCACTTGTCAACAATAAAAACTGTTTATTCCCAAAACTATAAACACAGAGCAATTGTATGAGTTGAGGATATGGGTCTCAGCCTGTCAATCACAATTCTCAATGGGCACTAAATGAGTGCATTTGATTGGCTCACTGACCAGATGGGAAGTCATCAAGGAGTGCACTAAATTTGCTTCAAACCTCGCAAATCTCTGCTCTGTAAACACTGTAAATAATTTGATTTTAGCTCTGCAAAAGAGACAGTACTGTAAATAGGTAAATAGCAAATTTCAGATTATCACATGAATTGAAAATAAAGTCTTTGCTTTTACCTTTAGGTTTTTGCATTGCAAAGATCTAAAAAATAGAAAATAATTGAGGGGAAAAATACCTGCTGTTAATGCTTGAAAATTTGAAAGCACTCTAGTGGGAAAAATGATAATTCAAGCATGATGAAGATGACACGACAAAAATTGACTAAAATTTTACCTTATTTCATTGCCTTTGTTTAAGAGAAATACTTTTCTTGTAAACTTGTAAAGCTGTGGTGATGACAATGCCAAGGAATAAGAGTGAGCAGTTCAAAACAGCATTGTGTGTAAACTAAACAGTCAAAATAAACTTGGAAACTTGTAGAAAATTGAATTAAACTAAACTGTTTTAAAATGGTCCTACTTATGAACTGACCAAAAATTAAAGGGTATTGAATAATCATTTGGCTTTTATCCACTTTAAAGCCACTGGAATATTTCAAGGTGGTTATATTTGCTGAACTCCAGTTGATATCTTCACTGTAAATCGTATTAGGGCAACTTTTTAGTTGTAATTCAGTTTTTTTATAGTTTTTTTTTTCACAAGAGAGCCACATTTTTTCACACCCACACATAGTTTTCTCAAGAGAGTCAAAGGAAAAGTTTATAACTGTTGAAACGCTTCAGGACCATTGTTTCCTCAACATTTGAATTTGTCAAATGAAGCCAACAAAATGCTTCCCATGATCCTTTTATAGGTTCACTCTGTGTTTAAAAAGTCAAAACTGTGCCTGTAGAACTGTTGCAAAAGTGTTCGAAGTAATTTTGGAGTATTTTGCTAATGTATGTCACACAGTGTAATTAAATAATCCAGTGATTTTGTGACAATTTCTCATTAGTGAGTCCCTGGGGCTCACTCCATAAATAATAAATTATGAGTCCCAGACCAAAACCAATGGGTCCCACTATTAAATGTTGAACTCATACTTTGTTGTTATGTTTTGTTTTGTTTGTTTTTTTTTTTTTGGCCTCAGCTATCGTCATAAATGACGGGCTTCGGCAAGCTTTATACAGCATGTGCCTTATTCCAGATTTGATATGACCTTGTTCCCAGGGTCCTTGTGACATCAAAATATGTAGCCACTTGATCACAAACAAACATGAGGGCGTTTGCAATCGATCAAATTTGTTACTAACGCAAGTAGAGGCTTGAATTTTTCCCCTCAGAAATTACTTCTAGATATAATCTAGCACCAAATGATAATTTTCTTTCGAGGTAAGTTGTGTTATAGAGTCCAAATTACACAAACAGGATATTTGATTGATCGTGGCACGTTCGCGTTCATGTGTCCTTTTTTTGTGTCTTTTTTAGGATTTTTATGTATCAGTGACACAGTATGCAGGGGTAACAAAATCACTGAATAATCATATATTTTGACTGAAAAACATTGTTGCTTCCCAGATACAAATTGCTTCGAAACATACGCTTCATAGTTTAGCAAGGTCCTTACAACTAAGTGTTTCATTGAAAATACTGCTACAATAATAGGGGAATAGAAATAATAAAATTAAAATAATCAATTACATACGTGGTTCAGCACCTGTACTTTTCTTTTGTGTGCAGCATCCAGTTAATAGATACTAGTGACAACACTATAGTCGTGAGCTGAGCTGTTTTGTGTAAGAGTTGATCTGAGTTATGCTGATGTTTTATTTAACAAATAGATTCCATTTGGCACTCAAAGTACTCTGATAAGGCCATTACAGTTTTGCGCCCCATGAAACACGTCGATCGAACATGCAAATTAGCTTCAAAAAAACGTACAGGGCATGCGTAACAAGATGCACAACTGTCAATCATTCAAGTCCCGAGTGTATATCAATGTCATAACCATTGTTTCTGCTCTCAGCGTTCGAATCATTGACCTATTCATCGAGGAACAATGCCCGTAATTAGGAAAGCCATCGCGGTTTAACCTCTATTGTTAAAAATAATTCACACCTGAAATTAAAATAAACGTGAAGCGGTATGAACATGTCGTGTGAAGTCCGTAGATTTTTAAAATGGGTTAGAATAAACGGATAAACTATTAGGTAAACAGGCAAACAATCGATCGCTTATTAAAACGCAGCCAAAAGTAACTGAACAGCTGGCAAAGCATTCTATGTAATTGTAATTGGTTCAAAATGTCTAAAAAATTGTCTTTATCTTTTCGTCAAAATCCTTTAGGTATCCAAATACTTGACGGCAAATTAAACCAGACATTGCAAGCGAAGATTTGAGCAAACTGAAACAGTGACTTTCGAAAACTACAGAAAGTCTGACACGCTCACACTGCCAGATATCTAACTAACATGCCGCTTTATTCTCTCGTGATTCTGACAACAAAAAAACTAAAGTACTTTCTCACATGTGCCATTGAGCGGTGTTTAACAGTCCTGTCTTTCCTTTCTACGGCGCGTTGTTGAATACTAGAGAAAAGCTTTATTTGTCTACGTAGCTAAACACGCGCGCGCTGAGCTAGCTGAACCACGTGCACGCGGGACTCAGCCTCCACAAAACTCGAATTATCAAGACCTCTCTCTTTTTTTAATACTGTTCGTGAATAAAATTCTTCGTTTAAACAGACAACAGCAGATGATCAATGTCTGTGTAGATTTCCACACGACTCGTGTAAGCTTAAGTGTATTCCCACGCGGAGGTCGCTCGAAGTTTACTTTGTAATAAACGAAATATTTTTCGCATGTTTCTGGTTGAGCAATTTTCATTTCCTCTACAGCCATCATTAATCGAAAGTGAGAGCATTTTTCGCACATTTCCACAATAGCAATTACTCCTATTGTCTTTTCACGGACGGGAAGGACAGCCCTCTAAATCCCTTTTGGGAATACTCGGTATTGAAGTCAAAGAGAACCGAAAATGGCGGCGTGCTTTGTGAGCGCGCACAGCATCATGGATATCCCACATTTTTCGGGCGACACAGTTCATGGGGCGCGAAACCGTAATGACAGATGACATCAAAACATCAGAACTAATGTTTTAACTTTGTGCATTATCAGAATACATATGTAAGCTGGCCAAATGGAATCTATATGTTGTTTTATACATTGTTTTGATATTAGTTATCCTGCAGAACTTTCCGGCTCACTAGGTACGTTTGTCTGTACTTTAATCACAAACTCTCCTAGAGACAAATCAAAACACACGTTTTACTCTGTCCATTGTATCAATAAACCTCTTTTCTTTATCACCCTTTGTGCTACGCACAAAAGAGAACCACAGGAAATGAACAATATACGCGAGTTTTTTAATTTGATTAGAGTGACTTTACCTTAACCCATGAAATGGATACTAAAGTATTACACATTATTATCCAACTGCATTAGTTATTGTAGAGAAAGCACAGGAAAGGAGCACAAATATCCCACGATATCGAACAGTACCGTGCGCACGCTCATCCTATTACACTTGTAGTTTTCTTTCAAAAAGGTTAAGTTGGATAATAAATCTCTTATCAGATGTTTTGGTGTGAAGTGTCGCTGTATATAAAAAATTAAATAAAAATAAAAATATACGGCGATACTTCACACCGAAATATCTAATAAGATATATCTATTACACACTAATTCCATCGTTTTCCTTTTCTCAACTTTGACTATTAAACACTAATATTACTAGATATTGTTTCATGGGTTGAGTAAAATCACTCTATGTATTTTCTCAACTATCGTGAGTTCCCTCTGGCTTCAGTAGACATACACTAGCTCAAATAAACCTGCAGCGACACCAACAAACCCATAAACAAATTATAATAATAACAATAATAATAACAGTTTTTATACACGCATTTCGCAGAGCCTCAGTGCGTTTACAAGATAAAAATATTAAAACCTAAATTACAACCTTCGATCGTATTCTCTATGCATTGTAGCCGTGCAAGGTGACCAGAGAATAATATTCATTCAGTTTCTCTCCACTTCCTCTCAACACAATCAACATCATTCACGCATCAATCCTCAAATAAGCTTAAGCTTAAGTATTTAAACATCACTGAGCTGAAGTACGGCGTGGTATAAACCTCGCAAATGGTCAAACTTACCGTACACTGTTATGGAGCTACTTTAGAAATTATACCTGTCCCCTTATATTTACACATCTCTTAATGCTTAAGGCATATTAAAACAAAAGGAATAATTGTTATTCAATGACATGCAAATAAGGGGACAAGTATTCTAAAGTTTAACCATTTCGGCTTGCATAATAAACAGTAAACCACGGCTTACAACACAAACAACAACAACAACAACAACAACAACAACAACAACCATAGACCCATTAATGTAGTGTGAAAACTTCGTCTGTTTTAAAACTAAACAAAACAGCGAGATGTCTAATATTAAACGTGTTCACGAACCTGAACATTCCATTTTGTGATAGTATTGCTTCCTTTTTAAAGATGCTTTTAGAGCACAAACAGCGGTAAAAATTCCGAACAAACACGTTTCTGCGCTTAACCGCAGTAAGTTGAACGTTTTGCGAGAGACTGCCCGAGAGACTGAGTCGAGCATTAGTTTTCAGTCCTTTCGCAGACCTCGCTTCCAAAACAGCGGAAAATTTAAAAATTTTAGAGGAGATATTTTTTGAGGAAGAGTTATTTCGACTCGTTTAGGTCATTCGAGCGGGAGTTTTCGCTTCTCAGGTGAAGTCCCGTTTGACACAGACTACACACTTGGGGTAATGAAGCGTAACTGTTTCTTGTTACTGAGATTTAAGCTTTTTTCTGCCAGAATCCTTGAAAAAAAACAATACAGATGTCGGATGTTCAGTTTATATCACAGTTTTTTTCGAACTCTTTAATAAATTCGTCTACACAGAGTCGACAACGAATACTTTTCTTGCCTTTTAGACCCACGAGAGTTGCTTTTGCGCATGCGTTCGATGTAATAAGCTGTCATTCAAAGAGTGCATCGGGTGACTAACCACATGCGTGCGACGTGTAAGATTATGCGAAATATATAGAAAATGCTTACTTAAATATAGACGTGCTCGCCTCGTGCGGCACATATACTAAAATTGGAACGATACAGAGAAGATTAGCATGGCCCCTGCGCAAGGATGACACGCAAATTCGTGAAGCGTTCCAAATTTTTTTCCATCTTTGCCAAAACTTTAACATTGTCCTTGTTCTTACAGGCGATTTTTTCCCCCAATAACTTTGAATTTCCTGACTTCCTGACTTCAACTTCCTGGATTCCTGAGTTTTCCCGGTGTTGTTTGTGACTGCTGTCAAAACAACTGCTTTGCTTTTGCTTGAAAGTGCACTTTTTTAGAGTCTATTACTGGAAGTTACACCTTGCATCGGCTTTTGGACGTAAATGGATGTCCGATATACAGATGTTTGTAAAGCAACTGTTGAGCTATTTTGTTTCAATCAGTATAACAGAACCAAACCTGAACTTTATGGACACTAGGGTTATTGTATTGGCCCTACTTCATCAAGCAGAGAAGAATATAGTCAACTTAGAAATTCTGTCGATTTCTTTCCGGACCCGGTATTGAAATGTAGCTGGGAATTTCTGAACACTCAGTCGCTTTTCTTGGTACAAATCAAGGTTTCAACCAACCAGTGTGCATCACAGTCCTTAAGATTCCCATCAGTTATTTGTTACTTTCATCTTTTCACCCTTCTCACGTCAAAAACTCCATCCCGTATTCTCAATTTCTTAGACTTTGAGGTTTTTGTAGTGATAACTTCAAAAATATTCCTCGTTCTGACGATCGAAGGGATAACACTCGACTAATGTGTCAACTTCAGCTTGCACGCTGTCAGGGCAAGCCAGACATGTTGACCGCCAAAAACCAACTTTTACAAGATGCCCGATGTTCCAATATTCCAATGTTCCAAAATTCCAAAATTCCAAAAGCCGAAAAGGAGCTCGAGGATTACACGAAACCTCGTGAAGCGTTTCAACTTTTTTCTTTCCTTTTCTCTTCTTTTTTTTTCTTTTTTTTTTTTTTCATTTTTGCCAAAACTTAATCTTGTCCTTGTTCTTACTGGCGATTTTCAAGATAATTTTAAACTCCTGTCTTCAAGTTCCTGAATTCCTTAGGTTTTCCCGAGACGCTATTTGCGTATGTTGTCAAAGTAATTGCTTTGGTTTTGCTTGTACGACTCTGAATGCGATGTGTGTCAAGCGTGCTCTTTTTTAGAGAGGTCAGTTTCTAAAGAGACTGTTGAGGCTGTGTTGTTTCAATCAGTAGAAGGCAACCAAACCTGAACTTTACGGCCGCTACAGCGGAGAAGAACATAATCAGTTTATAACTTCTGTCAATTTCTTTTCGGACGCGGTATTGAAATACACCTGGGAAATTTCTCAAACCTACGTCGCTTTTCTTGGCATAAAGGTTTCCGCGGCAACCAATGGAAACGTCCTATCTATTAGTGTGCACTACAGTTTCCCATAGTTATTCGTTACTTTCATCTTTTCACCCTTCTCAGGTCAAAGTCTTCAACCCGTATTCTAAGTTTCTTAAGACTTTGACGTTTTTGTGTAGTCATGTGTAGTGATGACTCCAAAAAAATCATCTTTGAAATCGGCAATATTAATCCCCACGGAATCAAGAAACGTTTTTCGTTCAACTAATTCATTCTCAATTTTAATGTTGCCATGTTTTCACCAACAGTGTAGCTCTTTTGTTTAATATATAAACCACAGAAAAACAGAATGCGTCAACTAGTTTCTTTACGGCGGCCAAATAACCTTATCAAGTCAGTTGAGAAAGCCAAATTTGGGTGTTTTTTTTAATGCTCTAATTGTTCCATTTGTTCAAAATGTTCCAGAGTTTGGAGTTGAACCGCGGGATTTAAGCCCAGGGATGACACCGTATTTCGCGAAGGGTTACAATTTTTTTCTAATTCATCGCACACAATGCCGCGACACATCCGGGACTTCAATGTGTTCCGAGCGCGAAAATTCACATTCAATCACAGGACACCCAAGCATAATATAAAAGGCGTTTTAAAATATAAGACTTTGTATGGGATTTCGAAGCGAACATCTTGAGCAATACATAACAACGAACTAACTGAATAAAGTTCAGGAAACATTACATAGTGTTGTTTGCTATCCTTACAAAGCATTTTGAGCAATTTTAGGTCCATTTACTTAACTGTGTTAGTACGTGTATAATACATTGACAAGGAAGGAGTCATTTGGCCCGATTTAGCCACTGTCACCGCTCGACACGTTTCGGAATTCGCTCGAATTTACCCACAAATATAGTTCAGGCTCCCATTCTGACTTAGCGACTTGACAAAAGGAAGACATACAAGTGATTTTCTCAAAACTAATTGCACATACCTCGTGTCCCAAAAGAATTATCAACTGCACCAAATCCTAATAGCATCTCAAAATAGGCTGCCATGGATCCGTGAGGATCCCGATGGTCCCATTTGAGCGCGGTCGGCACTGGACACCAGTCAAATTATGCCCTTACGGGGAGGGCCACGCTCGTTTTGGTCGTGTTACAATTGTAGTAACTATGAAAACAACACCATGTAATATTTCATGAACTTTATTCAGTTAGTTCGTTGTTATGTATTGCTCAAAATGTTCGCTTCGAAATCCCATACAAAGTCTTATATTTTGAAACGCCATTTTTAATGATATTCAAATATTATGCTTGGGCTTCCGATGATTCAATAAGGATAGCAGACGGACAGACAATAGAGAAAATGGCCTAAAAACGCCCAACAGAGGGTGCATTTTGCGAGATTTTTGAATTAGTTAGCATGCTCGTAGCGAAATTTAATCAAAGTTTGTTCATTTCAGCGTTCTGTTTGTATGAGAAAACATAATGCAAGCATTTTGAGGTTGAATTTTTCTTCAATTAATTGCTTAACTTCTGACTGAGCATAGGGCTTCGATTGTTTGGTGTTCAAGGAAGCTTTCTGACAAATTTTGATAGAAAAATTTAATGATTATTAAAAGTGCAAGCGAAATCCAACTTTCAGCTTCCACTGATATTTTCGGTTTCCCTCTCACATAACTGCATAGCAATAGAACGAACTCGCTTTGAACCTCCCGCGAAAATCCAAATTTGAATAGTTATTTTCGCAAACAATAGAATGTTAGTTCCCACAGGAGTAATTATTGGCCGGCTTGAGACGGGCGCTTGTTCATTTCATACGACAAATAAAGTAAACCTAGTTTATTTAACTTTTCTCTGTGTCGTCCTTCATTGATAACATTATTTTGGTAAACTGAAGTACTTAGGACTGCAGTTAAGCGAATCCACGATTTTTAGAAGCAATTAAAAAAAGAACATTCTGAAAAATAATCTTAATCGAATCAAGTCAAAGATGTTCAATGTTCCACTGTCCCAAAATTCAAAAATTCCAAAATTCTAAAAGCCGAATAGGAAGGAGCTCGAGGATGACACGCAAGGCTTTCTTTCTTTTTTTTGGCTCTTACTGGCGATTTTTGTAATAATATTGAACTTCCCGACTTCAAGTTTCAGGATTCCTGAGTTTTCCAGAGGAGTTCTTTGCGGCTGTTGTCAAAGTGTTAGCCTTGGTTTTGCTTGTAAAACACTTTATTGATAAAGAGCACTCTGATTTTATAGGTTAAAATAGGAAGTTACACTTTGTATCGGCTTTGGGTGAAACTGGATGTCCAATATGCGATGTGTGTCAAACGCGGTCCTTTTTTAAGTAACAAACAACGGGTTTAGTTTCTAAAGAAACTATGGTACTGCGTCGGTGGGGACGTGAAAGACAAAATTTGGATTTATCAACCGAGTTGATAAGGTAAATTGGCCGACGTTTATGTAGTGATGGCTCCGATTTTTCCAACAAATCAGAGGAAATGTGCCATTTCTGCTAGAAGCGTGGTTATCCTGATTCTGTTGTCAACACGGGTCAACATCGTGCTCAACAGATTGATCGACAGTCAGCACTGCAAACGTCACAGAAGGAAAAGAATGAGAGGATTCCATTTACACTGACTTACCATCCACATAACCTCGCGGCCAAAAACATCATTTTAGGGAACTTTAAATTACTCCAAAAGAACAACGAAACAGCCCTCATTGATTTCATTCAAACGCAACAAAAACGTAGGGAACTTTCCAGTTAGAAGTGTACTTAAATCTGATGATCAACCAGGTATTTTTAAATGCGCGCGCAAACGATGCAACACTTGTCCTTTCATTCACAATGCGGACAAAATAACAGGACCCAAGTGATCGATTAACATCACTGATCGCTTTACATGCACGTCCGCTTACGCTTACACTTTATGCAAAAAGATATACATTGGTGAAACAGGGAGGAGACTAGCGTTTCTGCGTACACCTACGAGACGTGGGAAAAAAATCACAAGGACGCATCCAAACCAGTCGCCCCACATTTTAATCTCCCTAATAATTCTACCCAACACATGACGATATGTGGCCTTTCTCTACACCAGGGTAACACGGAAAGCCGTACAAATCTAGAACAAAAATTAATTCTTCAAATCGCCACACTTAACCCTCATGGTATCAACGAACGCTTTTCATTCAACTATTCAGTTTATTCTTGATTTTCACGCTGCCATGTTCCTACAAATAGCGTAGCTCCACCACTCTCCATATAAACCAAGTGCAACCCACAATTCCTTCATTCGCTCTGACGAAGGGCTAACGCTCGAAACGTCTACAAAAAAACTTTGTTAAGGGTTTAGATTGTGAAGATATTGTTGAGGAGAATAGCCGCCTATTCGTGTAAATTATGGCAAGCAGCGTTTTGTGATGTGGTAAAAGATAACCGTAGGAACGGTGTTAACTGATTGTGGATCATTGAAGGCGAACGTCTGACATAGTTATGTTCTGACCTCAAGTTGGTTTCTGCTTTTGTAGCCCACTTATCTTAACAATACAGTTTCATGTTCTTAAACTCCCGGGAGGTACACTCTTATATGAGATATATAGGTACCGTATTTACTCGAATAAGCGCCGCTCCCGAAAAAGCGCCGCCCTCGAATAAGCGCCGCATTTGGGACAAAAAAAGTTTGTAAGCGCCGCAGTCCCGATGCGGCGTTTATTCGAGGAATTCCGTACAACTAAAAAACTACAAAACAACTCTAAAACAGCATTGGAAAGTTCTTTTCATCAAAAGCGATGTTCTTCAGTTCAAAGTGATTATATTTCACCGCTCGCATTAAGTTCTCTATCCAGAATTCTTGCAATATATACGTCCAATTTTTAAATAAGCGCCGCCCACGCATAAGCGCCGTATCTGAGGCGTGAAAAATTTAATAAGCGCCGCGTCGCTTATTCGAATAAATACGGTATGTGCGGTCACCAAAGGGTATAATTTTTTTGTAGCCCTTTTGGTCTGAAATTGGGTACAGATTGTAACCGTTTGGGCTGAAACAGGGTAAGGTTTTTGTACTTTCTGGATCCAGCACAAAATGGTTATTCGTGTACTTATAAAAACCCGGATCTTTTATTGTGTAAACGGGTCTTCAGTGAGTCCGAATAATTTACGCAGCCCTTACGGCGTTCACGTGTCGGAATCCTCAATTTTTTAGCAGAAATTTTTGGCAGAAAATAACTTTTCAAACTATAAAAACTGAAATTAACTTGTTTATAGTTCTTTGGTCGAAGAATTCGCCGACCGAGTGACAAATATTTAACAAATGCTTAACGCACCCAGTTGTGCAAAAGAGATGAACATCATGGTTTGTTGAGGCCTCGCATCTTCATTGCCTGCCTAGTAAAATACCGCCGGAAAAAAGCGGGTTCTAGCTGTTTCTCGACTGAGAATGCATATAAATTACCGGGTTCTGTAAGTATAGTTTAGATCCACCTTTATCAATTTGGGGTAACTGTTCGGTGCAACTTGCCATTGTGTGTTAGAAATTAATCTAGGAAGATATTAAAATCGAGCTTTAAAAGCGAAGGAGATTGAGCCTCTACTGAAGAAGCCTAGTATTTTAAACATTTTAAGTAAATGTATAGCGGGAGTTTCGGGAAATGGGCGGTATGCAACCAAGTGTTTTTGGTTGAAATGCACACAACAATAATGGGGTAATGGTGGGCTTATAACTCAGATGGCACCCGACTTATGACGGCAAACGCCATCACAAAGGTAAGTAAAGAGAGAAAGGATCAAGGCTTGTTTTATTCTTGGTCTTTACCAAGTGTAAATGCAAAGTAAAAAAATATACGGAACGACTGATCCTTACGGCAGTTAAAGAAACGAAGACACAGAAGACGAAATACGTAAAGCAAAAAAATGTATGAAACAAAAAATTTTTTTTCGATATTTCGGTTTGCAAAACAAACCTTCTTCAGGGGCTACAAAAGTAGAATGAGTAAATACGTTACAGGACCGTTAACATAAAAGTTTAAAAATTTAAAATAAATGAATATAATAGGTTGGTAGTTGAACAAGAAGTGTCATTGATGTAGCTCATCACGTCTGTTTAATCCTTGCGGCTCAAGTGTCTTGGCCTTGTCAATTAAGTGTGCCTCGCGTGCTTTTCTTATGGAGTCGCGGTTAGTATGTATTAGTTCCAAGGGAATGAGACTGATGTCGTTGACGGAGTGCCCGGGTAAGTTGACCGCGACTCCGTAAGAAAAGCACCATATACTGATGACGCGTCACTACCCAGATCTTGGTAGTGCTCCTGCTGCTTCTGATTGGTTGAGGGAAAATTCCAGCTAATCAGAAGCACCACCAAGTTCTAGGTAGTGACGCGTCATACGGAATTTCAGCGCTCGTCACTCAGACGTCGTTTTGCGAGGGCTCAAGTGCTGACCTCGGGAAACGTCGGCTGTTTTCTCAGGCTACCCCACCCCTCTCCCGCCCCTCCCAATAGGATAGAATAGAATAGATTCATGAAACGGTATGTTTACCTCATTTTTTTGCTCATTTCTCACAAGTCCTCTTCTAATCTCAATCAAATCGCTGCTAAACTGTCAAAAGAAAAGTATTTAAGGCAACAATATGTTACGGCAACAATTTTCAGCAATTTTCGCGACGGTTTGTCAGAATTCTATTCGCAAAGCTTACCCTATTTCGCAGGCGCACAAGAAAAGAAATCATTCTGCTATGTTATGCCACTTTTTCTTTTCGGAATTTATATTACCATAAAACAATGCTGAGGTAGAAAAACAAGCAAACAAGAAAACAAACAACAGCAACGATAATGCCGGTCAATAAACTAATTTTTGTTTATCTCGAATTCTTTTTGGGGGAATGTTACTTTTTTCGTAAGCGTGTCCAGGATGTTGCTTCGTAAAATCTTACTTGCAAAAATTGTTTTTCTGCATAGGAATATCCCGATATTAAATGAAAGAACTGTGAGAAGGGGTTCTTTCGCACCACATCCGGGTTACGCCAATGTACATAGGGTAGGGAATTAAATCTTATAATCCGTAATTTTTCATTAAATATTCTTTCAAAATAGTGCAATCTCAATTCAGTTCAAAAGGAGATTTTTGTCTTTTTTTTCCCATACAGTATGTTGCCCAGTTTTCGTACGGGCCCAGTTTTCGTACAAAAAGAGCTTTATTTGATTATTTTCGTGGGTCATTTAAATCTTGGTCAACCGAAGAATTCCAAAAATAAAAGGAACATTTCAGCTATAAATTGCCGGTTTTGCCGGGCTTTTTGACGAAGAAGCAGGTCAGTGCGGACAATTTCTTTCGAGGTGAGTAAAAGTTTAGCGGCTAATATTTGCACTTTTCACTGCACAGTAAAGGTATTGTAGATAAACAAATAGCCCGTTTTGTAGGTAATTTTGCACGGAACTTCATGACTTTTGGACAGATGATAGATAAAAGATGAAAGTGAATGGAAAAACTTTCAACACCAGCTCAAATTTAACTGCTCCTGAATTTTAGCGGTGAGAATCTTCGCATGTTTTTCGGCTTACTGTGCCAGTTTTCGTACACTTAGCTGCGCCTTTCTCAAAACCTATTTTTAAATAAGTTAAAGAACTGAATTTTAAACTTTACTGTTCGAAAACTAATAAGTCGCAAGTGCAGCAAAGATTACACAACAATCCTTACAAAGTACAATACACTACATGTATTTCTTGTGGTATAACAGCGACGCTTTACATCCAGGTCATGCAAAGGTCACGAATATTTCATAAAGTTAATCCCGCGCAAACAATCTAAATCGTCAAATAATTAACTAAGGTAGATGTATATGCACAGAATGTTGACATACACCTTGAAATATCGTTGGTTTACCAGTTTTACCGATTTTTTTTCACTCTGTTGCGATTCTAATAAACATTTACAAAAGTAGCTAAGAAAAGCAAGCGTAAGCGGAAACGGAAGTAAAGCGTTTGCTATTTTAAAGGCGTAAGAGGAAACGGAAGGAAAACGTCGAATCTTATACAGGCCTATTCTTAACAGTTGTAATACGCAGAGTAGTAACCTGTCAACTACCTTTACCAAGGCAGTAAATGACGTACGAGACAGTGGATTGAGCGTACGAAAAGCTGCCCAATTAAGTGAAGGACCAAAAAATCAGCACTGCAGGATCGATTAAACATCCACCCCCAGAATAACCATTTGCTATTTACACCAATTATTGGTCACTAAGCCGATATTTATTCACAAATCGAAGAGAAAACACGATAAGCACTCAGCAGGGTGGCTGACACATCGGTTTGCGTCGAGCGTTTTCGTGGAGAAATGTTGCTTTGTCGATGTACGAAAACTGGGCCAGGTGTACGAAGACTGGGCAACTTAGGAGTTTTGGGAAAAATGGCATAATTTTGAACATACGTCGATCAAGCGGCCAATCGTTTTATATATTGAAGGTAAGTAAATGGGCTATCTTTAAAAGAAATTTCAGAAATTTTCATCTCAAAGACGAAAAGATATAGCGATTACAAACTAAAGTGTACGAAAACTGGGCAACACACTGTACGCGAAGGTTAGCATTCCCAGAGACCCAGGAGCATTCAGTCGGGGCTAGAAAACGTCCTGCCCCGAGCCAATTTTCTTTTACGCTCATTTCAAGATGGCGGTCGAAAAACGTGTTCAACAGAAAAAGAAAAAAAAAAAAAGAAAAACAAGAAAACGACGTTTTGAACACTTTAAAAGTTAGTTGGATTCAAACCAATTCTATGCTGATTCTCTAAATTTGCAGAACTGAACTGCTAGTTTTGTGAACTCCCCTTTTTGCAACTTGTACAGGGTGACATTTTCCCTTTATGCAAACACTGTTTGTATTCCAATAGTAATCAACCAAATATTTGCCTAAACACAAACTGTCACCTATTCTGAAGCAGAACAATAACACAATTCTTTATTTTGAATGAATGTCGTTTTATCAACCTAAAAAGGTTGTTTAGGCGTAACGAAAAACGCAAATGTCCCCGTCTTTAAGTGGGCATAGAAAAAAAAATTAGCCCGCTCCGACTAACTGCCCCTGGGTCTTTCAGACCGATGAAATGCTACAAAAGGCCAAGACGAGGTCTGGTGCACCGGGGCTTTCAAAGCGGAGCCCGCGCGCTAGCACGCCAGCGTTGCACCATTGCTAAGCAAATTTGGTAACCTAGACAGAGCTGAATAACGCACTGCGCATGTTCGTTACGTCACTGCTCTCCTCCACTCTCGTCCCCGAGCTGCGATCCTTTCGGCCAGCGCCACGGATCACAGCTCTGGATTGTGGAAAATGTGTGTTCGAACCGGACAATAAAGTGTTGAATAGTTTGTTCTTAATGCCGATTCAGAGCTGGGAGATGTTAAAAGAAGAATTCGGTGTCTTTGGCGATATCATTAAGGTAAGTAAAGTTTTCGTTCAATAGAAATTGTGGTTGAAAAGCTTTTTATTTAAAGCTTTATTGCGGAAGTCGAAGTGTCGTAAAGCGGCAGTGTCACGGTTCATAAAGATACCTTATTCTCTTACAATGAACTTTTAAAATTTTATAATTGGAAATTTTTAAACTTGTAATGAAGCAAGTTGAAAGTTACACTAGTACAAACATGTGCTTAATCTTAATTCAACTAACACCGACCATAATTTTTGTTCAATGGCGGTGTTGCTCAGTAAAAACCAAAATCTTAATTTAAGATGTTTCTATTGAACGAAAGCTTTACTTACCTCAGTGATAATAATGTTATTGGAATTTTTGACAGTTTACTCTTGTCTGAAGCGGTGCCATGCATATGACACGAACACCTGTTGTTGTCTTTCTCGAGTTGTTTTCTGTGGCGCTGAGAAGCGAGCGATTCAGCATTTACTTGACCAACACGACAAGGTCTAGCCTGAGTATTAGGCTTTCTGGGAGAAAGTCGTTATAAATCGCCTTGGAATTCACTTGCCCATGGACTTACACATTTAAAACAATTTTCTTGGGCCGGCACGAAAACAGAGGAAAAAATAAAAGTCCCACAACCAATAAAACACCACTTGCAACTTTAGCGATAAAATAGAGCGACTGCGACATGTAAGCACAATTCGTAAAATCTCGTTTAAGCCAAAATTTCACAATTTTACCGACGAAAACAAATTTTTTTCAAACTGAAATAAGATACAGTATGGTATTGGCTGTCCAAAAACACACAGACTTTTCTTAACCACGCAATACTGTGCTTAACCAACGGTTTTGTTTACCATACGGAAAAATCCCACAAATACCGGCCATTTTAAATAGCCCGCCAGGCCTGCCTTGTCGGGTTCGCGCGCGGTCGCCCGCGTTTTGCACCGCTGACCATTCATCGTTATTCAGCTCTGTCGGTAACCTATCGATCCAAGTAATTTTGATTGTGACGTCAGCGTACGTGCCTCCGCCCATACACACTCTGGGGGAAGGGGAGGGGAGTTCCAAGGCAACCCAACAGGGAGGGGGGGGGAGAATGCAACCGCGCAGTGCTTTTGGGCAACCGGTGTTTTTATTGGCGGGAAATCGCATGACCACTGTCGCTTTTGAAAAAGAGTTCTCCTTTTTAAGTCAAAGCTTAGCTTGTTTATCAAAACGATTCAGTTTGACAGAAGTGAGGTTTAGAACTTGAGAAAAATGTCAAATATCTATAAATAGAAAGAAAAAGTTCAAAGGAATACTCAGTTGTCTTTTTGGTAGAAGGCAAAAAGTTCAAGTTAATAAATTTGCCTTCGACGATTTCATCTTTGTTGTCGGTTAGGCTGCTACGAACTCGGTCGGCACAACGCTTCAGTTCACAATATTGCGCAGCGGTTCCGACCCCAAATATAACAGAGCTAGTGCCTTCTGTTTTTTTTCTTTCCACAACCATGGTTCAGTTGCGGCTGTCCGAACACATTTTCCCAGAAAAACACCCGCCTGTTTAGTCGACCGCACTGCGATCAATAAACAGCAGATTAAGTATAATAATGAACACAATCTTATACGTTATCTTATACGTTTTTTTGGTAATTACTTTAAAAAATAAATAAGTTCCAGGAAAAAAAAAAGGACAAAAGTGGGCTCCGCTTTTAGGCTAGGCTAAATCTATATCTGATTATGAACTGAAAAACGTTTTATCAGTGGAAAGAAAACTCATTTTCACACGTGTGCACCAGGCCTCACCTCAATACCGTAGCGAGGTTAAAATCAACTCGCAAATGGCCTAGTGAACGCCATTGTTAGTCAAGGTACGCACGTGCACTCACGGTAAACTTCATGTTAAGTAACATGCTTGAATAATATATAGATTTAGCCAAGCCTAAAAGCGGAGCCGCGAAGGAATAAACTGGTGTTCGTTTCTCAAAAATAGTCCTGAAACTTTTCGGTCTGAAATACATTTCGGGGCTTTTTTGGCTCGTTCGCTTTCGAAAAGTGTTTCTCAAAAAGCCTGAAAGTGTTCCGAATTGTCCTTCAATATTTTGGAGATCTGTTCTGTAAAACCAAGCTCGAAAGGTCGTTCTAGAGGCTGAGCACAGCTTGATTATTTTACTCACGAGCCGTCTAGCTTGGTGTTTGCAATGTTTCCATATCCTGTCATTAACTGTCAAGGCTTGTCAAATCTCCTTGGATTATTGGCTGTTCGCTTGAATGAACTTGAAACGGCGCTTATTTACAAAAACAAAATAAAAATTATTCGACTGTTTAAATGGGTTATCTTCATCGCGTTCGGATGTTAACAAATAACAGGAACTGCCACTAAATAAAAATATTAGTCTGGTCAAAAATTTATACTGACATTTCACCGGCATTTTACTGGGATTACCCGAAATAAAGGATCTGGGGAGCTTCGAAGCACTTGTAATAAACTTATCGAAGAAATGTCGCGTAGGTTTTAGCAGCTGCGAAAAAATTCAAGCACTTTGAGGAACACACATTACTTACGGGATAAAATAGCTTTAAATTCAAGACTGCTTCGCTTATATTTCGTTCTCTAACTTGAGACCATCGAGATTGAAAACAAACGAACAAACACCGTCCAAACATTCTTAACTCTGTTGCATAAGTTTTGCGGCTGCAAATTGTCTGAAATTCGAGCGCTTTAAAAAATGCACCGAACTGTTTTTGGAAGCTTTTCGGGCATAATAGGTTTAAACCGACAACTGCTTCGCTTATAGTTTTTCAAATAACTGTTATATTTCGTTCTCTAACTAGAGACAATCAAGATTCAAAACAAAGAAACGCCAAACACGCTTTAGTTAAATTGTTATTATGCCGGCATAAGTTTTGCGGATGCGAAGTAAGCCTATATAAAGTTAGGCGCTTTGAGGAACGCACAAAACAGTTTTCGGAAGCTTTTCGGATAAAATAGCTTTAAACCGACAACTGCTTCGCTTAAATGATTATTGCTATTGAAAACTTCTAGGACAAGAAAATCGACAGTTGCACAAAGAGATGGACCGGACGGTGAAAATTAAAAGCAAAGCTTGTGCAGTTGTCAGGGGCACCCAACGAGTAATTTCGGTAAATATCTGTTCGGAAGGAAGGTCGGCTAGAATTTTCGAATGTTCGGCTTTCGATTTCGGACCACGTCTCTGAGGAGAACTGGCAAACTAAGATTTTCGAACTTTTTCTGAACAGATTTCCTAGATATCTCGGAAACGTTTTGAAGAGTGAGTAGAAGTTTCGAAACTGCATTGAAGAGTGCTAGAATTTTCGGAAAAAAAATAGACCAAGAACTTTCGAATGAAACTGAAATCCTTATTTGGAAATAAAGTGATAGTGCTAGAGCAAGGAAATCCTTCAGAGATATTCACCCCGAATGGTCACACATGAGATAGCATTTTCAGGCATTTTTTAGAGCGAGCTTTCCCACCTGAACGAGAGGACGACTTGGGCCTAGCTACAAAAAACCGATTTTTTTTCGGGATTTTTAGAAAACTGTAAGATTTTAGAGATTTGGAGGGATTTTTAGAGGTTTTGGTGAATATTTTCAAGGTTTTTTGTTTATTTGTCACAAAAAAGCTTGAAACTTAGAAATGTTTCGCCACAAGCGATTCAGGTAACGAAACTTTTTGATGCCCCCTTGATGCCCCCTCACTGTATCGGTTGGCGGTTTTACCCATAATCCAGCATTCCTTGCTGTCCGTGAGTTCAAAATGGTGGGCTCAGCAAAGCTTGTTGGTTTGGCTTATGTGGGCGCTAGCAGAAAGCCCACCAAAGCCATGGAATTTTCACCACATCATGGGATTTTAGAGATTTTTAGGAGTTTTTATGGGATTTTTAGAAGTGAAACCGGAGATTTTTAGATCATTTTGGAGAAATTCCGGAAAAATTTTTAGGCCATTTTTCCGGATTTTTGTAGCTAGGCCTAGGACGACGACGACTCGACTCCTTTGAACGGCCAGTTTTCGCGCCAAAACTGGGGAGTGGCGTGCACGTGACTCGCAACATATGTCTTATATTACATTTGCTTCTTTTATCGCTTTCGCAATCGACTCATGTTGAACGTTTAACCGCAAGTCACATTTCATTGTACATGTGCCTAGTATAACTTGTAATTGGCAATTCTATCCCCAGGGGTGCCAATGGACTACTCTGATTGGTCTTCGCTCAGACACTCGCATGGGTCGCTAAAAATGGTGTTAATCAAGTATGAAAAGTCCTTCGTCTGGCGGGCCATATGAAAAAAGACGAGGGTCATTTTTGGTAGTTTACATTCTGTTGACTCTATTCACCCCCACCTGCCAGCCGATAACATGTGAGGCTCGGAGCGCACGAGAGCCACATTGGTCAGCACCATCTGCCTCTATATACACCGGCGCTATTACGTCTCGCCCCATGATTACGACACGACATTTGGAAGTCTTGTTTAGCCTATGAAAACGGAAGTATTTTTTCAGCTGTCACTTTCTCTCCGCCCGCAAAATAAATAAATAAATAAATAAATAGTCGTAAAAGGCGTCTCCTCTCCCAGGCTAAGCCCTGTTTAGCCTAAAGCAAAGACCCGCGTAGGGTCGCAAAAACTTCATGTTAAAAGGTACACGTAGACTGGTACAGGAGTCAATTGTCCTTGGTTAGGGATCAGTGTGTGTGTAGTTGAAACCTGGGCGCGCAAAAACAACATGGTGTAGAGCAGAAATAACTAGCAGACTGGGGATCGCTGGTGAAATATCGCCCCCTCCCCCCTCTCGAAAACCACACACAAAAAACGTTGTAAGTCCATTGTTTAATGATGTTATAGTAAATCAGAGTAAAACTGACAAACATTTAAACAGTAGACAGAAAACTATTCACTGTGGATTTCATTGGTCCGGCTACGAAAATCTTACTTATGTAAAACCACCTACTCGTAGGCATCAGTAACTTTACGCAAACTCGACTGGAAAGAATGGAACTTCCTAAAAATTCAGAATATATATGGTCATCTACTGCGCTGTTTTACCTCAGCTAGTTTTATTTGTTCAATCTTTTCTCACTATACGAGAGCTAATTCTACCGAGGACGACAACTGGATTTTCACGGGGACAGTCTGGCTAAGTGTCTTGTTTTTTGTATATAATAATATAATATAACATATTCTGCCCTTCTTCCTGAAAATCTCCGCATCGCTGGAAATCGGGGACATTGGAGCCAGCGCTTTTTTGGGCGTCCTACATAGAGGCTTTTGTAAATGGTGCATACCGCTGATCCAAGCGACATAGTTTGGGCTCACATTTAACGATGGCACACGATGCAATGAGTCGCTTACGGTCGTCGCTTACAAAACCACGTTTTGTTCCTTATAAACACCACTGACCAAAATAAATCTCGTGACGCCTGTATGGTATGGAAATTTTTGGAGCAGACAGCAGATTCTTGGACAGGGACTTGCAGATGTGTCGCCGAATGCTATTTTTTCGTGGTTTTCAAGTGCAAAAAGTAAACATCAAAATAAATCGGATGGAGCTGAAAAACGTAAGGTTAGTTTGTTCAGTGTATAGTTTTACCGAAACCACTTGAACAATTTTTCGACTCCATTGAGTTAACAGGGGACGTTCCATTTTCTATCCGAACCCGCCTAAGGATGGCCAGTTTCTGCACAAGGGGGGTCGGATTATTAAATCAAAGGAGCCGCCAAAAAATGAACCCCTCTGAAATTTTTGCAAAGGTGCCGCCGAAAAGTGAACCCTTCGGATTTTTTTCTTCAAAGGGTGCCGCCAAAAATCTGAGGGGTGGGAATCCTGCCATCTTTGGGGGGGGGGGGGGGGCGGATAAAAAATGGAACGACCCCAGGTAATCGCTGTTTATAAACTATGAGTTCACATTAATCTATCAGGTGAATTTTTTTGGTAACACTACAAGAGAGCATACTCGCAAGCCAACAGAAAACTTAGCCATTTCACTTCAATGCTATTCCAGATAGCGTTGTTCAATGTTTAGTACATCATTAAGCAATAAGACACTTGCACGATGGTGTCATTTGACTACAACTACCAGAATTCATTTCATGTTTCCTTTGTTTTTAAAATTTGTAATCCCATTGAGGTTTAAGTAGCGCTTCGCCTAAAATGGAAAGTGAAAACAATAGGCTTGCGGCACTGCGGACCGTTGCAATAAGTGCTTATTGAATTAGTACGCAAATTTTTTATTGGTCAAAGAAACATTAGCGCAAAATTCAAACAGACTTTCTCAGAAAAGTGATCTTAATAGTAAGATTGCCGAGCCGAATTTAACACGATATACATTTTGAGGCAACAAGTAATACAGCATAATTTCAGCGAAATTGTATCTGAGGAAAGTTACATTTTTGAATACATATTTTTGTATGTTTGAAATATCTGTTTTTTTCCCTACTCACGATGACAGAAATATCACTTTCATGCAGGACCATTAGTCTAAAATGTTCACGGTATATCCGACACCCAATCACACACGATTCCTCCTATGCAAAACAAATAGCAACAAAATGAAAAATAAAAATACAATGTTTTTGCTGACTATTTGCATTTATATGCACAAATGTTTGTTGTTCATTTTATGATATACAATCACGAACTGTAAATGTTCATCAAAAATCTTCAAAAAATCAGAAATACCGTTGGCTGCATCAAAAAAATAATCACCTCCCACTGTATCTTTGAGAAGATAAAAGTCCTCTTCAAGTTTATCCACGTTAACCGTGGGAAGAATGCTGGCGGCACTTCCTCATAAAGCTTCCCCGTGTCACCTAAATGTAAATGTTTTCAGTGTAGCAAGTTTCGGCTACTCGATTTCCAAAGAAACATAACAATGACCAAGAAATGTCAAATAGCAATGTCATTTATTTACATTTCTATGGTCATAGAATTCATTATTTACAAATCTGAAAACAAGAAAATGGGTCCTTTGTCTTCTCTACTCAGCTTACTGAATTACATCCAAAACAAACAAACTTATGAAACTTCAAGTAAGCATGTCAAGAATGACTGCCGTGTTTACATATGCATGCCACATAATGCATGCAGGTGGCAGGAAATTTTCACCCTTTCTGAAAGGACTTATTAAAATCAACCGTTCGGGAATTTTTTTTTTTGCAATAAAATAAGTGCAAAATCACATTTTACAGGAAAACAACTTCAGTTCTGTAACAACATAATACGCTGTAAAACCTCCCAGGCTATGTAATGTATAACACTACATACAACTGAACCAGTTCTTTAAAAAACCACACAGTGGTTAGTGCAATAACACGCTATCTGACGTGCTGTTTCATGTACAACTACAATTTGGAAACTCCACAAAACCTTATTCACTGATGTTTTTTTCCTTAAAAAAACAACTGTCACATAAATCTTGTGCTTGTTTGCACAACTATTACAGTGGTCAAACTTGTGATAGGTGCACATTACCCACCTTTTGTCACATATAACTATGTTTATAAATGTTAATAAAGATAATAGAAATAAAAGTGAAATTCTCACATTTTCAAAAATCAAAATTATATCTGGTTGTTCAAAATCCCCCCCAAAAGATACACTGTGTACTGTATGTACTATGTCACCCCGGTCACCGGTTTTGCCAGCTCTAGATACATTTTGTCAAATTTTTTGCATTCCATACCAAATTCATGCCATAGACTTTTACTGCTCCTTAAGTGGAACCCAGAATTAGGATTGGATCTTCAAGTTTGACCACTGTTAGTATGCATACAAGTTATGTTTGCATCGAAGTCATGTAACCAGTACTCTTGAACATTTCTAAGTAACTAATTAGTGTCAAAAGAGGGTACAGACTGTATTTGTTCACAAGTAACTAATTGTAGTCAGAGAGCAAATTGACAGACCAAAACCATAGCTTCGGATTAGCATTCAATTAATCCAAGAGGAAAATGCCTTTGCCTGCTTGCCCTGATAAGGATCACTTCGAGCAATCAATGCCCCATTGTGGCCATGGATGTGAGAGACAATAGGCATTATACACAGTGTCATGAGAGTCCACAATAATCAACACTGTCTTGTTATTGACCACTAAAATGTGGAATGCCTGTTTCTGTTGGGTTCACACCAAGCAAATTGTACTCATGTAGAATACCACCAACATGACAGTGTTCACCAGGTGCAGTAATCACATCTTCCACAGCAACATCAATCCCCTCACCTCCAAACAACTCGTCGTGCATGCCGTTCCCTGTCCTGATTGCTTCTGTTATAGCTGTTTCCCACTGCCTGTTAAGGGGTTGTGCAACAGCAGGTGCTGTCAAATTGGACTGATGATAAATGAAGCCAAAGCTAAGTGCAATAAATGTGCAAGCATTGCTGCCATTTCTGCCGTTAATGGTTGACTGACTGATATTCCAAGGGAACAACCACAGTGTTATGCCACATCCAACATCAGTGCCATCCACAGAAGATGTACTCACAGGTGTTAAGACAGGTATCAATGCTGCGGCTGCTGCAGTAGAACTCGCACATGTTGACGCTGTAGGTGCTGCAATAGAACACACAGTTATTGAATTTGTACATGTAGGTGCTGCAGTGGAACATGCAGGTATTGAAGTTGTAGGTGTTGCAGTATAACACACAGGTACTTAAGTTGTAGGTGTTGCAGCAGAACACACAGGCACTGAAGTTGTAGGTGTTGCGGAAGAACTCCTAGGTATGGATGTAGGGGCTGCAGTAGACATAGGCTCAGTCTCCAGCCGTGAGTGTCTCGATGCGCCCGCGATTCTTGCCACCTTCACGGCTGAGTGCACGGGTTTGGTTGCATGTCCGTGACGTCATTACAATTTTAATGATTATGCAGACAATCCACACGTCATTTGCTTAAATTTTATCTGTTTTGTTTTTGTATCGTCTTGAAAAAAAGCGAAATGGGAAAAGTATGCCTGAAACGTCGTCCTAAAAGTGTGAAATTTCAAGAGAAAGACGAAATCTCGCTAAATTATGCCGCGCATTCTGCCCCGCAAATTTCAGGGGGCTTGTCTCTGATTGGTCAGTCTAAACAATAACCAAACCCGTGCGCCCAGCCGTGAAAGTGGCGAAAATCGCGGGCGCATCGAGACACTCACGGCTGGAGACTGAGCCTACAGTAGACACAGCAGATGCTGCAGAGGATGATGAAGGCACATCCTCGGAGACCCAGGGGCAGCTAGTCGGGACGACGGGATTTTCGTGGGTGAAAGTTTACAACAAGAGCGGGAGAGCCCCTGGGCTCTTACTCTTACCGAACGAGTTCCAGAAGCGTTTGAAATCCTACCTTCTTATTGGCCAGAAAAAATCAGCGAAGAGGAACAGCCGGGCGACTCTCATGTCTTCTTACACGAGGTTGTTTTCCTCATCAATCGCCGTAGTAGCGTGGCCCGTTCAACGGGAACATTTTTGAGGAGAGCTTCAGAAAAAAAATTAATACTAAATAAATAAACGAAGTCGAAGAAATCGCAAACTATAACGTGGCCGGAAGAAAACAAACACTCAGCGGGATTTTTCACGAAGGACTTATCGAAGGTATCGTAAATTTTTAGAGCTAACGACTCCCCTTTCTCAAGTGTTGCATGAGGCTAATAGCTACTCGAGTAAACGATGTTACTAATTATTTCTCCTTGTTCGTTGAACTACGTCTGAAACTTTCCACGGGAATCTCCGATGCACGGGCCACGCAACTATGTCGATCGAGCGTGGGAACCACAGTTAACCATAGCGTAATATGAGTGTTTGTATGAAGCTGAAATTCGATCGAAAATAATAGGCGGTCTTCCGCTGAAAATGCATTAAAATGGAAATAAAGTTTGAAAAACATTACCTGCTGTGTGCTTGCTGTGTTTTTATTGCTTTTCCGAGCTTCTGGAGGCCGATCTGGGCGATTTTCTGCTTAACGGTCAATGCCACGTACTAGAGAGAACCAGTTCTCTCTAGTACGTGACATGACACGCTCAATCAACATAGTTGCGTGGCCCGTGCATCAGAGATGGAAAGTTTCAGACGAAGATCAACGAAGAAGGAGAAATAATTAGTTACATTGGAGAAAGGGGAAGTCGCTAGCTCTAAAAATTTGCATTACCTTCGATAAGTCCGCCGTGAAAAATTCCCTGTGAGTGTTTGTTTTCTTGCGGCCACGTTATAGTTTGCGATTACGTGATTTCCTCGACTTCGTTTATTTATTGTTATTTTTTTCTGAAGCTCTCCTCAAAAATGCTCCCGTTGAACGGGCCAGGCTACTACGGCGATTGATGAGGAAAACAACCTCGTGTAAGAAGACATGAGAGTCGCCCGGCTGTTCCTCTTCGCTGATTGGCCAGAAAAAAATTGAGATCTTTGTATGATCCCTTTTATTTGTTTCTTGCCCCTGGTTAGCTTTACATTTTTGAATGAATGATGTTTACCAAATACATGACGGCCAAGGCATTCAAAGAGGGCCCTCTGGTTTAAGGTGCTCTTCTCAACATTAAAGTGGTTGGCTACTTTTTCGAAGAGTTCTGATTTAAGGATTCCATCACCCCTATCAAAAGATACTTCATAGACACCATCAAGCCACTGAATTAACTCTTGGGGGCAAATGTCTTTAAAATCCTTTTTAGGGCCTAAAAACAGAATAAGAGTTATACTAAGAAGTGCTCTCATTCTAATCTGGGCTTTATTGCAATTCATAATTATCTGAACTAAAATGTCACAATAATGAGCATTACAATATGAGGAAGTAACCAATTTGGGAGTAAGGCTGTCCTGCGGCTGAGCTTAGACCTACTGTTATGAATAAACAAGCACAAAATAATGGACAGAGAAATCATTTTTGAAAAACATTTATTCGAAAACCCCTATGATTATACTTAAATGCAATTCGCGTTACACTTCCAAAATTGTAGGTCGGTCCACGCGAGTGAAATCGGCTCAGCATGGCAAAATATTCAAGAATCTGTCACAAATCTGAGCGCGTTTTCTAATATTTTTTTAAAGTCAATAGTAAATAACACATTTCTAATGGCATAAATCAAATTTACATTTCAAAACGTAATTTCTTTCATCGTAATACTCGAAATCATGTACCTTAGGCCTTTTAAAAACTTCACTTACTCGGTTGTGTTTCAGAACAGGGCAAACTCTCCGCCGTGAAGAAAACAAAGCGATGAAGTCCTTTGAATGCAGCTTTCGTAACTTGAACTTTTCGCCTTCTACCAGTATTCTTTTGAACTTTTTCTTTCCATTTATATATATTAGATGTTTTTTTGTCAAGTATAAAACTTCATTACTCTCGAGCAATCGTTAAATGCTAAAGAAGCTTAAGCTTTTAAAGAAACCTCTTTTTCAAAAGCGACGATGGTCATGCGATTTCCTGCCAAGAAAAATGCCGGTTGCCCAAAAGCACCGTGCGATTTCCCGCCAAGAAAAGATGGCATTCTCTGCCCCCGTCGGGGTGTCTTGGGACTCCCCTCCCCCTCCCACAGAGTGTGTGGACGGACGGACGTACGGATGTACGGATGTACGGACGTACGGACGGACGGTCACGTGACTAATATATATCGATTTAGCCAAGCCTAAAAGCGGAGCCCCTCTTTTTGTTTTGTCTGTTTTTTGCTTTTGTTTTGTTTTTGCTGGCAGTTATTAATTTGTGAAAATACGCTCATCCAAGTCGTTTTATTAAAAAAAAAAACAAAGAAAAAAATTCTTGCTCCCGCTGAGCATCGAACCCGGCTCGTCGGCGTGAGGTGCCGGTAACTAATCCACTAGGCCACGGGCGTTCGACACTGTTTCAGCACTTAATTTTAATACTTATTTCTTCCTTCGTGACAAGCTGCCTATCAGCATGAAAATGCTGGTGTTTTTCCTGGCAAAATGTGTTCGAAACGCCGTAAAAACCATGGTTGTGGACAGAAAAAAACAAAAAGCACTAGCTCTGCTATATTTGGCGTCGAAACCGCTGCGAAAAGCTGCGAACTCAAGCGGTGTGCCGACCGAGTTTGAACAGAACCGACGAGGCAAATTTGAACTTTTTGCCTGAACTTTATCGCCGAGTTTCTTTCGCCTAGATTGAACTTTTCCCCTTCCACCAAAAAGACAACTGAGTGTTCTTTTGAACTTTTTTTTTCCATTAACAAATTTGTTTTTGACTTTTGTTGTCTTTGCTTGTTTTGCTACAACGCGGGTCAACATGCGATTTCGCGCTGAAAACACACGGGATTCAGCACAGGGTTATATCCAGTGTAGGAAGTGTATTGGTAGGCCTGTGGTGCGGACGGACGGACGTACGGACGGACGGTCACGTGACTACTACGTCACTACCAAAATTTTTTGGCTTCATAGATTACCAAATTTCCTTAGCAGTAGAGCTCCGCTGACGCGCTAGCGCGCTGGCTCCGCTATTACGTCACAACCAAAATTTCTCGGATTGATAGGTTACCATATTTCCTTAGCAATGGAGCTCCGCTGGCGGGCTTTGCCCGCAGGCTCCGCTACTAATTTTATTTGCAAGTAATTCCTTGTTTTTTCTGAGTGGTCATCCGGCTCGGAACGTGGCGGCCTAAGCCGAGCGGTTTTTTGTTGACGTTTGTCTGTTCCCCTGGTCTGTTCAAATCACAGTTTTTAGTGATTCCTTTCCGAGAGAGAAGAAAACCAACGTTCTCAAACGGTTACATTTCCAAGGTAAAGCTACATTTGCTTTTTTAGGGAATATTTAACAAAAGCGCTTAGAGTAACTGACTTTCGGCATTTTGTTGCAACAGTGTTATTTGGTTGTTCGCCTGCATGGTGTTCTTTAGAAGAATTTCGAGGAGATACTATCAGTTCTTGACGTCCTCACTTTCATGGTCTCCTACTCAGTGAACACCGTTACAGGGGAGGAATCAGTGTTCTCAAGTTCAATGCACTCAACTGGACACATTTATGTACTTTGTCTCAGTATCAATTAAACAGTTATTCTTTTGAATTATACCAGGATAAGTTGTAGGCTTGTCAGTTTCTATTGTTGGTCTCGTCCCGAAGACACTACTGATAGTTTATCCCTTATTATAGAAGAATCACCTTGATACGTATACCTAACTGAGGTTTGAAGAAATGATTCAATACCCGAACCAATGTTAAAAAATAAAAACGTAGGAAAATATTTCTTTTTGTTTATAGTCTGGGAGCTCGTGTACTCCCGTGGGAATTTCGTGATGAAAGTAAGCCGTTGGTCTAGTTGTGTTAAGGCGGTCCTAAAGAACATGAAAAATATTGTCGGCAACTCTGTAACTTGCACCGACGGTTTATACAGACCTTTCAAAAATTGGCGTTTATGGTTCAGCATGAAAACGAGGCTGGGACATTAAGCTTGCTTTATTTGTTTTGTTGGGAAAAAAATGACGGTGAGACTTACCAATGCTGCATAATACAATGTTTCTGATACATTCAGTGCACTTGAAGAGGGTAAAGGTGGTCACGTGCTCTATATAACATGAAATTGAGGCCGGGAATCGTTAACCTGAAAATAGAGCCCTTCTTCATTCTGATATCCTAGTAAGTACAGTTATACTTACTTAAGTCTGTAAAACTTTCTTATGTGATATTTTATCGGCAATTAATAATAGCAAGGTGATCAAAACTTCTTTCATCATAGTCATGTGAGTGACGCTGGGAGTAGCTGATAAGAACAATAAATAGTCAACACAACACTTTCGAATTTTCACTTGCCAAGCTTTGGAACTGTCTGACAGCTGCCCACATTAGTTCTTAATTAGCAAAGAGTTCTTTTGAAGTCAAATACATCTCGCTAGTTACAGATACATACTATTGAAGGTCACCATCACTATTTTTATCATCATTATCATCTGCCTCCAAGTGATCGTCGTGAGAACAAACATTGTCGCAGGCCTCTACTTCAGAACAGGTGCACAGGTCCTTGCGATTGAGTCCTGCTTTGCGACACTGTCATCTGTTGGTGGAGCATCTCTCCTTGGTACAAGCACACTTCACAAGTTGGATGATTGCCTCAGGAGCTGGCGGTAGTTTAGTAAGCACAGGTAGTCATTTGTCTCCCTTTCTTTCCCAGACATAGCTTTGGGGCGGCGGAAGCTGAGGATTTGGAACCCAGTCGTTGTTCCAGACAATTAACTGGTAGTACGCAGGGAAAATTGTCTTGTCCAGTGCATCCTGTGTAGGGGAAAGCCTCTCTGACTGTGCTTGTTTTTTTCTAAAGAGCCACCATCGAAGTTCTTTTACCTCTGTTATAGTGGTCTTCGGGAGGCAAAGTTAGCACACGAGCTTCTCAGTTGCAGTCTCCGTCTCAGCTGTTGGATTTTCATTCACTCCAAGTCTTTCTACTTCGGTAACAACATCTTCGTCAGCTTATTGAAAAATCTTCCACCAGGCAAGCTTGCCTTTGCCTGAGAAACTGCCGGTGCTATCCGCTCTACTAATGACATGGAAGGCGGGGAGTGCTGCTGTCTTTTCTTGGCCAAGGGCTTGGACAATCCGTCGTAACCTGATCACTCGGTCATTCGAGCCCTTTCCCGTGACAAATGACGTATTCTCGCACAGGTCTGGATAGCGTCGCAGTGCCAGAACAAAGACATCCTGTCTGGAGAGTGAATTTAGATTTCACTTGCGCCATCTGCAGATACATGGAGAGCATGCAGCAGCTTTTATATATCCGCTTCTTCTTGGCTGCTCTGAAGATGTGTCACATCTTTGTGGGTTGCCAGGCACTCACATCCCCATGCAACAACTAATCGCTTTCCATGGCTTATTGCGTGTTGGATGGTTTTTTGTGCTAGATAGCCGGTCAACTCCATCTTTATTCAGTTTATTTTGGTGTGGAAGAGAAACCTCCTCATAGGTACTCTCGCGATCTGGGTTGTGTCACTGATCTTGTAGTAAACAGGATCTTGGCTTCCTTGCCTAATCTCTCTGGTGCCTGCTTTAAGGGATAGCGGCAGGTAATATCTGTCTAAGACTAACCGCAGCTTATCACTGTGCTGATGCTTCTGGTATATACGACTGTTGAAATGATCAGCTAGTTGGGAACAATTCTTGATCCAGTCAGGCTTATCAAGAGACTGTAGCTCAGCCATGCCATCAAGAATGGTTACTTTCATCTGCGGGGTTGACATGCCAGTCGTAGCATTATTGTAACCGTTGTTTTCGCTGTTTAACTTCTCAAGAATCGCTAGCAGGGCACTTTTGGATGAACACTCCCGATATAACAGGCTATTTTATATAGACTGCTATCCGTCGAGCAATCGTATTCGGTGGCTAACCGAGTACGAGTGTGCAAACAAAACACACGATTGGCGATAGAGTGAGTATTCTCCCATGTACGAGCCAAAGGAAAACTGTTGCGTGTTCCTACGCTTTAGTCTTTGTGATTGCTCGCACGTTGAACTTACTTAACAGGGATATTTTTTTTTTCAAAGCGCAAATTGAGGCGAGTGCTAAGGGCGAGTCACGCTCGACTAAAGGCGAAAGGTTCACTTTTCTCGCTCTCCTTAACTCGGTCGTCGGAAAAAAAATAGACTGATACGGCCTGTTTCGGAGGCAGGCTAGAAGGCGCGCATCGCGTTAGTCAATCGCTCTAACCAAATAATCGATCACAGGTATTCTGTGGTGGAGTAAACGTATTAACAAATGCTACGTGGAGAGTGTGGTTGTGTGAGGGTTAGGGGTTTTCAAGCATCTCTATTTAAAAGTCTGTTGAATTTGAATTTTCGCGGTAGTCGATGCGAGAACAATGGTTCATTAGCTTAGAATAAGTCCTATTGTTCTTGGAGGCGGACCTTGAGCTCTCTTTCAAGGTCTCACGGGAGTTGAGAAGAAGCCGTTTTGAAGCACCTTGAGGGATTTACGAAACTGCTTCAAGAAATCGTCTTTTCGATACTACTTTCACACATCGTATTGAATCCAAACTTCGCCCGTTCGTAGTTTAGATATAAGGCTAACTTTCCCCGGGTAAACCTAAGTTAGTGAATCCTTCCTTGAAGAGTAAAACACTCCTGAATATTGACGAGGTACTTTTTCCATACTTAAATCAGCAAAAACCCGCATTTTAAAAAGGCCTTAAGTGATTCCTTAATTCCTCTTCTGAAAAAGCCCGCGTAAACCTAATCGGTAAAGTACCTAGTTATTGTAATGGAACAAAACGTGCACCTTGTTTCGCTATTTTCCTCTATTTTCTTTGTATCTTGGTGCCTTTGTCACTAAAAAGCTTTTTAAATTGAGCGCCCGGGAGCTTAGAGGGGTCCCAAATTTGTCGCAGCATTTTGGGTGATGACCGATTTCGGTTGCATTTGATGTCAAACATTGGCAACTGATCTTTGGGCCTATTGAATAAAATTTGTTCATAAGAACTGCTCATTATGGCGTAATAATATTATGCTGGGAAACATCGTTTACGTGCACCGATAAAATTAACTTGCTTCAATCTATTTAGCCAATTTCTGTAAGTTATCCTTATTGTTTTCCACAAAACGATTTATAGAAATAAACTAAATCAAAAGGACATTTTGTTTTTAAGTTCGCATTCAGAGGCATTGGTGGACAAATTTAAAAAAGGGAAAAAGTCCTGGGAACGAAGTTGATTATTGGACTCCACTTATATCGTTACTCTTGTTATTATTTTCCATTTGATATTACCATTTGCGCATTAACATTGCATGATATATTTTTTAAAATGCCAAATCATGTTCAAAATTTTCCTTATTTTATCGGCGTAATGCTCGATGACGCAATCGGCGTACAAAGGCTTGTTACGCTCGAAATTACGCCGATATGAGTTACCCAAGCTTACACTCAGAACACGAAAATTAATAAAAATGAGATTGTGATTTAGCACCCAAGCTCTAACCTGAAAAAAAAAATTATTTGCAAACACTTCTAACATCATGGCTATGCTATTAGAGCAATCTTTATTTGACGCCAAGAGGCTGTTGTGGGCAGACAAAAACTGGGCCTCGATTTCATGTTGTATATATCACGTGACCACCTTCACCCTCTTCAAGTGCACCGAATGTATCAAAAACATTCTATTATATAGTATCGGTAAGCTTCACCGTAATTTTTCCCTTAACAAAACAAATAAAGCAAGCTTAATGTGCTGGCCTCGTTTTCATGCTGAAGAATTTACGTCAATTTTTGAATGGTCTGTATTAACCGTCAGTGCAAGTTACAAAATTTGCCGACAACATTTTTCATGTTCTTTAGGACCGTCTCAACACAACTAGACCAACGGCTTGCTTTCATCATGAAATTCCCACGGGACTTTTTTTCGTGACATATGCGACCTGACTATTATGTTGTACTAGTTTTTCAGACAAAAACTGAAATATCTTTTGTGGCTGGCTGCAGGAGGAAATTGTCCGTGTCCCGGATGTTGCTTGGCATCGCGTTCATTTTCAATCAAAAGCGCGCGAAAATACTGAGAGCACGAAGTGATTCCAAAACAAGATTTTTGTTATCCAGTTTTTATTCTTGAACTGAATTTCGATTTTCCATACCTCATGTTAAACATGTTTCAAGGAAGAGATGATTATCCGCATTTTAAAAAGTTAGACGTGTTGGAAAAAGTGGAGTTGTATTTTTTAAAAAGTGCAAACCTTTGGTCTTTGGCTTTGTCAACAAAAACAACAAATAGCGCCTGGCAGCAATTTGCTGTCTTAAAGCTTAGCAAACCATGACAAACTCCCAAAGCTATCAAGGTGAGAAAATTATCATCCAATTACCCCTTTCCTTTATCTGGAGTAAACCCTAGAAAGAAGCTGGCAACGACGGCTCGACTTTTCTAGTGTGCATTATTTTCTTAGAGAACAACTGGACAAAGTGTCGTCAAAACCTCCATTGGGAAAAAGCCTGGTTTCTAAGCTGATTGAATATGGCAGACCGGCTTTGCGTTTTGTTTTGTTTGTGTGGATATTGTTTGTGAAAGTCGAGCTTCAGTAGTCCTTTGGCATTGACTTTGGTACGGTTTAACTTGATATTTTGAATGTTTTGCTTTTACATCGCTGATACTTGATTGTCAAATCTCTTTTCTGAAGGGAGGGAGACGATATCAACGACAGCGAAAAATGACTGCACTGGAAACTTCGCCAGACAATATGTGAGCGAGGAGGGCCATGACAGAGTTGTTTTGATTAAAACTTTGGATGGAATTTAATGTGGAAGCAAGATTCAGGAATTTCTACAAGAATCAATGTGATCCAACCTTTTGAGGTAGGCTATCGAATCCCTGTTCAGTCATGTCAGACCTGCAAACCAAATGTAGCTCAAAAGTAGTATTTTGTAATTTGCTCACCTAAAACGTGGCTAATCCAAGCCTAATGTACTTTTGTTTGGAATTAGAATGAAAATTGCGATTTATGAATAACTGAGTATATTATAATAGGTTGTGGTGCATGCTTTCACCCCACGGGGTTGGGGTGGGTGAGAGTGGCTCGGGCAGGACGGGCAGGGTGAATGCGTGAAAGGTATCAAGGTAAAACATTTTGTCATGTCAGTGATACCTTTTTAATAAATCATGAAAACAACATTCATTCTTTTATGACAACTTCATGCTGATAATAGTGTGTATTCAAGCTATAATTATTTTTGCTGATGTATGCTAAAGAGACAGCATGTTTCTGAAGAGTAAAAACTGCTTGTTGTAGGTGAGGTACATTTCTTTTGTTTCAAGCTTGCTGCTGGACTGTTTTTATCACTCTCAAACAAAGAGACGAGCTTTCTTTCAGTTCAAGTGAAGTAACAGAGTTCCAGTTTTTGGTCAAGCTAAATAAGCAGAAAACCTACATATATTGTTTGCTGAAAGATATTTGCCAATGACTTGTCTGAGTAAATCCAAAGGAAATTTTTCTGTTAAAAAGTCAGTGCCTTCAATAAGCACCAATGGCTGATGAAAAGGAGTGGCTACTTTGCTCAGAGAAGTTGGCTAGTTTTTCCCTAAATTGAAGTAATTGAAGAAAAATTCTTTCAAACTCCTTGTTAAGGTGGCCGAACACAGTTTTCTTGTACGTATGCCTTATTTATCAATCGTTATTTTCAAACCACTGGCAGTTGGGCAGCCAAAATTGGCAAGATACAAATTCAGCTAAGAAAGATCATATTTTGATATGTTTTATTGGACTAGTAGCATTACCATGGCAACACAGGTAGTAATAAACCAGCATTAAATAATGGGTTCGATTTATTTTCAGAAAATCCAGTCGTTAGATTTTTTCCATCATTTGTCTCTAGAAAACCCAGAAAAATACTCGCCTATTGACACTGGTCTCGTGAACTTTTGACAGAGAGATCTTCTGTTATTTTGTGTTTTGCATTTTAACGTTTTCTGAACATGTCTTCTGTCAGATTTCAATTTTTGTTTGCAGGCGAGTTAAGCATGTTTTTCAGTGCATTTCCACTAAATCGTGCAGTCACAATTTTCTGGTTAACTGCGCGTGCACTGCATTTGACAGGATTCTCGATCTTTCTCAATCCATACAAGCAATCCCAGATAGGCAGGGTGTTTTTTCCAATAGTATTACCTTTAATACATTGAAAAACAAACGTTTTTGACACATAACAAACTGTTTGATTGTTAAGACAAAAAAAACACTTGCACAATCTTCATTGAACAAAATGAAATGATCAATGTACAGGCTCCATGTTTGTTTTTCTCAAAGCCTTGTGCGCGCGCTTATTCATGTCAGCAGTACAAATCGTAGAGCGCGTGCAAACTGTGTTCAGACACCTTAATACAGTCGGTTACTCTACTCAAACCAGCTGCGTACTTCAAATTTTATTGAAACCATGAGTTTCAGATTTGGCATTCTCAGAGATCCTGCAGCATTTAATGTGGGTGGGCCAAAGTAAGCTGCACAAAAATCAGAGCAAGAACACACAGAAATGCCCTTGGGCGCTCTGAGTGGTTATAGCTCTGTCATTTCTGGCACCTGAATGGACTAAAACAATTCACTGTGTATTCCTGCTTCTCGTGGGTCCGGATGAGATGGCTACGTATGAATTAATGTTACTAAGGTTTGAAACTTCTGCTTAAGAGAGAAAATTACTGGTAATCTGAGCTAAACATGGTGAAAGTGCCTCGTTAACCGGCTCTCGCCATTAGGTGAATGCCAGTTTATAGATTGTGTTTTTTTCCCATCCCTTGCCTTAGTCATCTGGTGTTGTCTCAGCAAACACAGTCTCCATAAACTTCCGATTTTCTCGATGGTTTTTTAACTTTAATTTTATTTAATTTTATTCTATTGTTTTTAACAAATACAGTTTTTAGTGGTTTACAATACATTCTTAACAGATATACATTCTTAACAGATTATACATACTTAACAGATAACATACTTAACAGATAACAATACTTAAGAGATACATGCATGTACATCTACAATTTGCACTACCCTACAGACTACTACAATACAAGACGAATTAATACAGAAATTATGCAGAATACTTGATGGTTACCTTAAACTTCCGGTTCCGGCTATGACATCATGAAGTCATGTCTTCAGGATTACATCACGGAAGGTAAACAAACTTTCAAACTGAAGAAGGCCGAAGCTTTTCGGTTGAAACTTCTTTTTTCAAGTTTTATTGTTGTACAAAAGTCATGTAAACGTTGTTTTGCATTCACTAGTCAGTACCCGAAAGTCGATGAATGTATTAAATAAAATTGAATCGTGTCACATCACATTAATGATATTACTACTTATATGACACAGGCAAACCACTGTAAACCTTGTGGTAGTGGTACGTGTCTTACATACAGCCCATGCGTAACTAAGTTCGTCTCAATGTTACCTAATACATTCAAATTTGCCTAAAGCAAAATATGAATATTTCATTGCATGATAAAGATGGTCCTCACACGAATTTCATTTGTGTCCATAAATATTTAGCCGCTTTATAAAGGTGGAATCGCCATATCACAAAGAAGAGAAACGAGCTCCCCTAATTTTGCCAATTCTCACGTTTTAAGTTTGTTTAGTATCAGCTTTTTTCATTTCCAAGCTAGTTGTTTGTGTTTTACTTTATGAAAGATGCTTTCCATTTTCAGCGAAAAGTTTTTAACTATAAAAATGTCTGAGCTAGTAATTCTCATAAGTTGATTTACAAATGAAAAACAAAAGGATGGAACTCACAGCTTTGCAACACAACGGTGCTTAATTTCCAGTTGCCTAGTGTATTGTTTCAGTCTTTCGAATTCACTTTAGTGCTCCACTGCATCCTATTTTAGACTGATTTGGGAAATTTGGATAGGAAAATTCAACTTGCAGCCATTCAGTGACTCTTATAGAGGAATATTGCCATTATAGCTGATCAGGGATTCGTTTATGTTCAGTGTCTGGTGTGTCACATGCTTGACATCATGTCAGCGGCGATCAAATGTTTTCGTAGTGGAAGCATAGTGTGGGCTGAGGAAGGGCAAGAATTTTGCTTTAGTGATGATTCTAGTGGCCAGCAGTGTGCATTGTTGAGTTCTTTATACATTTGTTTTTATCAGAAGCTTTAGAGCAGTTGATTATTGGCATTTAATTTTGGGAGCTAAAAAGGGAATTGGAGAAATAAGGTGAAACAGTGCCATTACCATAGGAAACTGTTATATTATTTTAAAATAAAACCTAAGCAAATGTTTTGATGATTCATTGAACATTTCCCTCTCGAGCAAGAATTCTATAAGTTAAAATAATTTGTTCTGGCGCTCGATGTTAGTAGCTATGTATATAATTTAAACTCGACATCGCAGTCGCATTCTTACACCTCACTAGTTTTTTACTGATATTGTTTACAAAATTTGCATTCACTTTGGTTAATTCCCATTGTTGTTCATCTCACAGAAAATTCTGCTTTAAATCGAACAGCGAAATTATGTCTGATACGACATGAGTAGACAGTTGGTTTTTGAATGTGTTTCACATTTGTTTTGTGTAAAATTAAATAAATTGCGAACAATCCGGCTCTTGTTGAACTTTGGAAGGGAAAATGATTACTAAGTGTAGACTTGAGAGATATTCTTTCAGTGAAGGTGCCAGGTTGTTTCTTTTTACTGGATGGCCTTCTTCACGTAGTCATTGGGTGACAAAATATGTCAGTAAAAAAATGCTGCTTCCCATCTTGCTGTGGCTAAAATTAAATTCTTGAATGAACCAAACAAGCAGCCAAGGTTGTCACTTCATTTTGAAGCAACAATCAATCAAGCAGCAATTTGGAACAATTTGAAAATATATCTCACCTTCATAAGTTAAAGGGTTTCACTTTTTGGAAACATGCAACATCTTCAACATTGAGGGAAAAAACACAAGTTGAATCTTGATGTCAATATGTGACTGGCAGCATTTACTTCTCCATGGGAACTGCTACATGTACAGATGTATTTCATGCAAAGTGAATAAAGTGCTGTATTGCCAATTTCAAAATGACACTTCAGTTGGTGTGAAGTTGTGATCTTCATGCCCTACCCACCTGAAATAAATAACTGTGTCACATAAAAGTAATGGACTCTACACAATGGACTGTATGCCCATGTGTACCCCTGCATGAATTTTCATGCATCAGTTTCTGGTAGTAGTCCTTGAAACCTTTAAAAATGGTTTCGAAAAAAATTCTTAAGAAATGTATGAACCAATTTGATAATCTGTGATAAACATCTCTATTGACTGATGATCCACTGATGGAGGGGTCATATTCAAAATGTCTGGAAGCAATTAACAAAGACCACTTTTCTTAAAACAATAATAATTATTACATTCTCCATTGACTTTTTCATGTTTCCCTTTTTCTCTATTTCTAGTAAGAACTGTCATTTGTCTTTGCTTGTTTGGAAGTCCTTGAAGCAAGAAACCAAGATGGTAGGAAAACTGAACTCTTCAATAAAATGGGTAAGATGAGTGAACAATACTGAATATACTGGTGTAATATTAAATAAATATAATTGTAATTAATTATTATGTCTTAATGACCGCTTTCTTACATAATTATTTTGTAAGAAGGCAGACATTAAAACACAATACATGTACTGTAAGGGGCAATGTACACGTACACCTACCATACATGGCTAACCCTAAAGTCATACCTTGTGATTTATTCATAGAATGTATGTCACTACTTGCACAAAGAAAAAAAAATGTTATTAGCAATTTCTGAGAAGTAGTTATCTGCTTATGTTGTGTGTGCAACATAAGCAGTTGCAAAAATTAAGCTTAAACAAGAAATGCTGAAAAATTTGCAGGCAGCTGATAGTCTCTCAACCACCCCCCACCCCCCCTTCTTGGTTTCCGGTGACCTGTTATGGACAATTTGCACTTCCAGTATGTAAGGAATTGCAATCATGACCAGCACGTGAATCTGTGTGACCAAAACAGTGACTACTTGAAGCAATGTTTTGACTAATGCTGTGACACTATCAAAGAAAGTTATTTTGGGTATCCTGAAGAATTTACAGGTGGCCACTAAGGAGACAGCATGTGAACTTTCGTGACAAAAACCATGAAAGTGTGATGCAATATTTTGGCTATGACCCTGCCACACTTAGGCTTGCGGCGAACTGTGAACTGGGTGCTTATGGACGTCTGATATTGCACACTGTCATGATCTGTCACCTTATTCCCTTTAAAACATGATTTATAGTATTTCGTCAATACTACCCTCAAGTTTTCTGCGATCATAGAATGAAAAATTCAACTTAAAAGATCTTCAGTAAAGGTCATGTTATTGTTTATTCACTAGAAGAATGTCCGGTATTTGACAGATTGGATTTCAAACCTGATAAAATCCATCTGTTTACGTCATTATAACAGCAAGGCCATTGTTCAGAGGCCGCACGTCCCCAAGAGGTCTAAGTGAACTGACTTAGGACGACCACGAAAATGAAAAACAAAAAAACGTCCATTTTACTAGTTGGCGCGACGTACGCATATGCACGATGGCCGCCTCAAATTCAGGCTTGAACTCATGACATAATGGGTCACCGGTGCAGGTTCTAACTCAGCTTCCAAGCCTACTGGAAGCTGTTTATTGTGTGAGTCACAATGTAGCTGTGAAAGGTGAATACACAAAACGAGATGTACACAAAAAACAAAAACAGTGGATTGTACCATTAGCTTGGAATTTACTTAATTATGAAAAAGGGTTCTAGAACATTTACAAAACCAAGACACTTGTAATATAATACATTGGAACTCTTTTAAAGATGGATTGAATCTTTCTACCGTGAAAAACTGTCCTTTGCATTTGGATTCTAATATCTTTCATACTACAGGGCGCAACTCAAGTAGTGAGGACATATAGATTACTTTATGGAAAGTGCGCACGTACGGTGTTTACGCACTAGTTGTTGACGTATCAGAAATTGAATGAGGGAGCGCAGCAAACGAGTGAGATTTTTGTGATACAAAACAACGAGTCCGTAAACACCGTACAAAGCACTTTCCATGCTGTAATTTGTTTATTTTATACATACTGAGATTTTTTCGTGCTGAACAGGTTTGGTAAACATGTACACATAGCTCTCAAGTGTTTTATTGTTATAATGAAAGTACACAAAATGAAAGTGCACGAAATTGTCATGTTATTTCAAAAATGAAAACAACAACAGCAAAATGGTTGGGAAAAGACAATTCATAACATAATTTTTGTGTCTTAAAGTCGTTCTAATCGGTTTAGAAATCGAATATCAAGAATTTTTACACAGTAAGTACAAAAATAAAATATAGGAATAAGAACTGAGGATATGTAACCACGCTAAAAACTTCTGTTGCAAGGGAGGGCTATCTTCATCCGAAGAATCTAAAATATGTTTAACATGCTTGAAAGTGTGCTTTCTTGTTGCTGAGTATGCATCAGGTGACTGATTTACTGTGTTTATGGAAATGTTAAAGTGTCCTTCATGAAAGACTGCTCCGCGAAATACACTTGCTCCAGGCATTGTAGGACTGCTTGATGACTGAAAACTACAAGACAGTTTCAGGGTCACTCTCTGTAGCCAATGCTTGATGAAGTTTTGCAGCAGGTTCAGTCGAGGTCGCACTCAGTATTCTTGACTTGTTTTTTGCTGTTGCTGAGATATGTGGCCATAATTGTTAATGCTTTGGACATTTCTGTGGCCTGAGAGCTGCATTATGTGACTAGGAGGTATGTCGGTGTCGTTTAGTTTTTGTATCATGCGTTTTCGAGTGCTGTCATTTGTCAGTCGTTTACTTGAAAGGCCTCCTTTTTCTGCAATGGTTTTCATCAAACTGTTCAATTTGTTCTGACCCATTGCACTTGATTTAAACCACAGTTTATCCGATGAAGGACTTTTTGTGAAATTTATTCCGAGATAGTATGTCACATCAGGTTTATTCATCGCGTCACGTCGCTTTTCGGAATAAATCTCCTAAACGGCAACTGGATCTCTTTCAGGTGGACCATTTGGTGCTGTGAAAGCCTTCAGTTTAACATCTCTGACATTACGAGGTTCAGCTCATCATCTACTTTTTGTTTGATGTTCAGAATACTCTAAGTATTCGGTTCTGTCAGCTTCCATGTGAAGTTGCACGTCGCCCCAAGTCATCTGCCGATGTTCTTCACAGCCTCCCAAGCCAAAATGCACCAAATTGAAAAGGCACACTGTGTTTAGCAAAGCTTCAGCATTTGAGATTCCGAGTAAATTTTTTTCGTAAAGAATGTTTTCCTCCACATCAGTCAAAGCTTCAGCTGCATTGGGTTTCTTCCCTATTCCTTCTTTTTTCAGTTGTGTGCTGCGAGCTTCCAGACATTTTCTTGCTTGATCAAACACAATGTCTTTGATAATACTCACTGAGTATTTGTGTTCTTTTAAATACTGGTTGAAAGTTGAAAACAACCCTCGAAGGCTTGATGGTTCATAGTCTTGGCCATCTTTTCTTTTCACACTAAGGATAACTTCAGTAACGTAGCGGTTGAGCTCTTCTGGTTGAATTTCTTCAATCTTTCTTTGTTGGTTTTTCTCCAGCAGAAATGCAGTAAGTAGCTTCACATCCCGCTTTGTTTTTGCTCAAGTCTTTTTGTTTTCTTGGTCGGTAATACATTCTTCGATGGGTTTGTCCAAAGGTTTGAATCTACTGCCATTCATCCATGGGAACTCTTTCTCCCACGGCGTTTGGTATCTTCGTCGCTTGCTTTCACTTTTTCCAGGCTTTTCTGTTGACACTTCCTCCAACCTTTTCTCTTTAGCTAGTGGGCCTGCTTCGGCATCTCATCATTTTCCTTTCGTGTTTTCCTTGAAAACCCGAATTGAAACAGGCTCATTCTCAGAATGAACGCCACATTTGTTTGCAAGGCAAAGAGGAAGTATATTTGGCTGCGCGTGGAAACTGGGCTTAGAAATTTACCAATCTTTCCTTGCGCGTGCTAAAGCATGAAGGCAACGAAAAAGACGATCAAAGGTTTCATTTGATCTTGTTCAGAATGAAATGAAAGAACCGTTTGCTGTGAAAATACTCCAAAAGATTGCATCCTTATTAACAAGTACATACTATTCACAACAAAGACTTTTCAATAAACTTTTATTGAGTTTAATTCTTTCCAGACAAGGACAAGAACTACTTGCCCGATCGGGCAAGTTGTGCCGGAATTTTACTTGCCCAGCGTGTTATTTTTGTTCCCCTGGGCAAGTGGGCAAGCGTTAGTGTCGAACACTGTAAATGCGTATTTTGATCTCATGTTCCTCTTTTAATTGCTGTTCATAAAATTGATGCAAGTTAGTTTTTGTTGCGATATCCAAGACAGAACTTTGTTGCCTAGCTTTCCTGAAAGCTGTCTGCCTTTTCTTTGTCACTGTCATTTTCTTGTTACCCCGCCGTCAGGACGGGGTCTAGTAATACCCGTTTTTTTTTTTTTGTCGTCGTGGTCACTTGCCCCAGACCTCCGCTCGGTCAAAACAATACTTGCCGGTAATGTGCGTTCGTTTAGCGTTTATTCGCCAGAATTTTCATGAAAGTTGGTGTAGAAAACTACTGGCGATTTAATGGCATAAGCATAAGCAAGAACGAAGGTGCTAGCGAGCTTTGAAGCTGGCATGAATTCTAATAACTTGCCCTGGCACGTAAACATTACATCACTGAAACACAGAAGCCGATTCGGGGAAGTCCCTTGCTTTCGCCAAGTTGAATAATTCAACAGTGAAATGCAAGCAGTTTCTGGGCAGTTTTGCTTTGCTTCGCCAAAATCTTTAGGGGAAGTTGTGTAGAAAAGTACAAGAAATTCAATGGAGTTGACTTCTCTTCGATGAGAGCAAGGACGAAGGTGCTAGCGAGCCTTGAAAGCCAATGATTCACGCTACGTGCCGTAGCACATAAACATTACGTCATTGAAAGACAGCAGCCGATTCGGAGAAGTAACTTGCTTGCACCAAATCACTCATCGAATCACGGCCTAAAATAGACTTTTACGTTTTTTTTCCCCATAGCTACCAGTTTCCTTTAGATTTTAGAATAAGTTTCTTTATCAAGAAATCTATTTAAATTTCCGTGCCCTTGCTATTTAGAATTACGCTGGCATGTCAGTTCGTTTATTTAAAAAACGTGACGTAACTGAGTCACGCTACGGTCAAAATATTTCGTCACGTTCTTCTTTGCGAAAGGTAGGACAAGGGGATGACCAAGGAATGAGAGATGGGGTTCATACTATCAGGGATTCATGTTATCACAGAGAGAAGGGTGCGGAGAAGACGTAAGGGGGAATGGCAGCAAACACGTCAAAGGTACGATAAATCACAAACTTTAAAATTTGCACGCCTTGGGCTCGTATGTTGAGTGACCGTAACATATTTTGCCCCCTGGGAGGAGGAGAAAAACAGCGGGGTCCAATGCCCCTGGGGCGTTTCTTGTTATTTTTGATTTTTGTGTCGGATGAAAGATCTTCACACTTCCTCTTAAGCTGAGTTTTAGTTCTCTTTGGCAAACCGGTGGCAACCAGTTTATTTCTCGCTTTAATCCAAATTTCGTTTTTTTGGGAAAATGTGAAAGCAGGGCTCCCGTGTACCAAACAAAATGCCTGTTGAGGCATTAATTATCTTGCCTACTAAGAATTACGTTTCATCTATGTTGAAATTGGGCACATGTTTTCTCGTTGCTCCTCTTTCATCATCTTTGTCCTTCCGTTAGATGTTATGAGCTAACGACGTTTTTTTTTAAATTTTGCTTGAATGTATATAATAATTAATTATAGTCCACAAAGATCAATTCGTTAGTTTCCTTTCACTAGAGATGACAACGTAGAATGGAAAAGGGTGATTATGTAATCTCATGGTAAAAAATCTCAATTGTTCTTCATATTAACATTGAAACAGTTCATACTTTTATATTTTGATTTTGGTGCATTGTTTATTTGTATGCAGTATCTGTTGGGGTAATGCAGTAACAAAGAATAAGCAAAAAAGAATGAAAATGGTTTATTATGTAAATGCACTGCCACAAATATCTCAATTTTTCTTCATATTAACGTATGTTCATATTAAAGTATCTTTATATTTTCACTCTTGCACATAGTTTCTTTGTATAAGGTGTCTGTTAGAGTTATGAGAGAAAGAAAGATAGATAGATACTTTGTTTAAAAATACATCGCAGCCGTATGAGGTTGAATTGTGTATTACTTTACAATGAAAAATATATTAAAATCTAAAAAATCTATACTATAGTTAAGGTAAATAAATTTAAAAATAAGATTTAACTAGAAAAGGGGTATCATCTAAGCTACAATTAAAAACACTTATGATCTATCAGCTTGATGACATGAAGCTATCAAAAAGCTATTTTTGAACCTATTAGTCTTACAATGTGGGAGACTATACTTGCACGGGCACCTTAGGTTGAATTGTGTGGAAAATGCTGGCGGCAAAAGCTTCCTCAGTTTATGCTGGCTATTGCTAACTATGCTCTTGAAAGTGCGCTTACAGATGTTGTCATGATGTTCTGCTATTGTGGGCAGGCCTAGCTTACTTAGCGTATGATGGTACTCCATATATGGGCAAATAATACGTAATGCTCTTTTCTGGATGCGCTCTAATTCATTCAATAAATACTTAGGTAGGGCATAGTGAAATACTGGAGCTGCGTAGTCTAAGATGGAACGTATACATGCGGTGTAAAAACGAGAGAGATCACTCGCTGACACATTAGCCCTTTTCAGCTGGATGAGAAAATATAGCCGTTTAGATGCTTTCTTAGTTACCTCAGTTATATGGGCATTCCAAGTCAGATCGTTAGAAATGGTAAGCCCTAATAGCCAAGAGTTTTGCACTCTCAACTACCTTAATGTTCACACCATCTATGACTACTGGTGGAAAATCTCTTTCTACTCTGGCAAATGAGATGCACAGTTCCTTGCATTTGTCATTATTCAACTTAACCCTATTCTTGCGTGACCAGTCAGCCATCGTGTCTGCAATAGCTTGAGCATTCCTCTGGTCACCCTTACTTACAATTTCCGAAGCTGTTGTGTCGTCCATGTACTTCCAAAGTAGTGCATTATTTACCGCTACATCGTTTATCATGAACAGAAATAATCATGGGCCTAATTTGGTCCCTTGCGGGACACCTGAAGGGACTTGACCCCATTCCGAAACGCAGCCTTCCGAAAGCTTAATTCTCAGGTATCTATGTGACAAAAAATCTATTATCCAGTTAACTACACTGATAGGTATGGCTAGAGCTCTAAGTTTTCATACTAAAATGCTATGATCGATTAAGTCGAATGCTTTCTTATCGTCTATATAGTATCACCATTGCCATCAGTCCCTTGACACCAGACATGGAGCATCTCCAATAAGGCTATTGTTGTACTGGACTTCGGAATGGCGCCATGCTGACTAGGATCAAGTACACTAAGCACAGCAGGTTTCACGTACTGGGTGACAATGAAGTCCTCGGCAACCTTGGAGATACATGGTGTGAGCAATATCGGTCTGAGATCTTTTTTAAGTTCCTTCACAGGTTTCGTCTTAGGAAGAGGCGACACGTCAGCCAGTTTCCACGTGCTCGGTAAGTGCTGCTCGTTAAGTGAGGCATTTAGGATTGTAGTTACTGGGTTGACAAGGAATTCCAAATAGTCTTTCAAAATCCAGTTCGGAATTCCGTCTGGCCAACTGGCTTTCGCAGGGGTTAAGTGGGAAAGATTCTTATAAACGTCTTCTTCCGATACCACAAGGAACTCAGGGGTGTGATCTTCCTCGAGCGTCAGCTTTGTGATGGCAGTTGAATATTTATGTGAGAACAGTGATTGCTAGGTGCTATTTCTTGGATTATGCCTTTTCCTGGCAAAGGTTTTTTCTGCAGTTGTCACCATTGTGATGTTCTTAAGGAATGACGGCCACATTGCCCTTTTGACTTCTCCATCAACTCCATCTTCTGGGCCTGTACCATAAGCAGGTTCAAAGAAACTCCAAAGTTCCAAGTTGCTTTGCAATTGAAATCGTCTTAATGATAAAGTAGGCTTGACAGGTTAAACCGGTTCTTGAATTGGGAAACTGCTTCATCACTCCAGTAATGCACCATGGACAACTTCTTAAATGACCTTGTTAAAAGCGTGGATACTTGCTTTGTAGTGGCTGAGCTGTCTGAAACTGCTGCAATTAAATGGTGGTTCAACTCTCCATCTTCATTCTTGTAATATTCCACAGCAGTAAAGATTGTTACTATTTCATTGAACCAAGGTGCTGCCATGATTTCCCTCTGATGTTTTGACTTGTATTTCTCAAAGAATTCTCCTACTGTTCGTAAACGGCAAGTAAACGTGTTCCTCCACATGCTTTGCAAATCTGACATGCTTGGTTTCCTGAGTTTGCATGGAATTTAGACCAAGTCCACCTCTCCTCTTTGTTTACCTTCGGGTCCCTGAGTTTGGCTTTGAAATTTGAAACTTTCGTTGCTGTTTCAAGTCTATTCTGGTAATTCCATGTATGCCAGGTTGCCTCAGAACCACCAATTGACCCGGCAATTTTTGTCTTGCCAATCTGATTAACATTTGCAAAGGGTGATAAGTAGACAGCACAATTATTGTTTTCTCCAGACATACAAGACAACCATTTTCATATCACCTGGCTTGAGCTTAAACCTAAATTCTACCTGATGGCCTCGTTCAGTTGTCACTTTCTTTCCTTCTCAGTGTTCCAGATTACTTTTAAAGGCAGAGGGTCAATAAGGAATTTTGAGGGGTCAATAGATGTGGATCTCTTCAAATCTTCTCAAGTTAACCATTTATTTTGTCGGGTCATGTTGCCAGCTTTGTCGGGTTTTTGACCTGAGACCCCTCTCTTATCTGGAACACTGCTTCCATTTCTTCCATTTTTTGTTTTGAAATAATTTATGTACACTTTCATCTGTGGCGTGTCTTTAGCACAATGGGCACCCATCAGGAGATTCTTTTAATTGCAACTTTGTTTAGCAGGTTTAGAATGCTGACCAGGTATGCAATTGCTTTATGATCTTTCCCAGAGGGAGCACCATCTGCCCCAACAGCCGCATACAGGGCTCCTTTTTCTCCATTGAACCAGTGAAGACAGGGGCTTGTTCTATTAATCAGCAAATACAAATCTACAAGCTTTGTACTCGTGAATGTTCATTTTTTCTAAGTACCATATTTAGAAAACCCTCGCTCCAGTCCACATGCGAGTTGTGAGGTGAGGGGTTGCTGAAGGCAACATTCTTGCAAATGGCAATTTCACAACGTTAGCTTTGACCCTGGTGGTAAACCAATATTCCCCAAAAGTGCTTGTGTAAAAAGTGTGAAAGTGTTGAAAAAAATCCACAGTAGTGAAGAAAGAGAGAAAACATATGCGAGTTCGCCGAAACCAACAAAATGGCATTTCCACTCGAGTAGCTGTAGTCTGGTGCATCATTATAGAAATCTCCATCATCTGTACGGAAGAATCCCTACAAGTTTTCCCCAGTTCAACATGGAGAAAACCTTGTCCACAAGTGAGGATGGCTGCCTGTCATAAAAAAAATCGCCGAGGACATTGGTTTAGACTACGTAGAGAAGAGAAGATATACTAACTCGAGCTAAAAAGCCAGCCAATTTCAGTTTATTATTGAGCAAATGGGACATAAATCAGTTAAATGTCTTGTCTATGATTACCAAGACAATTTATTGACAACAGGAGATTAAAATTTGACAAATAGCTTTTTTCTTTCTTCTTTGAATCCGTTCTTCGGTTTTGAGAAGTTTCTTTGTTAAAACTTGCATCTTCTTTGTGTTCGTTTCAAGTTGACACTTCAGCTTTGTCTATGTTTGCACTTGACTCAATAATAGCTTGCGTTCATTATTCTTTGGGCTGTTAGAATGCTGCAACGTTTGAGCCCATTCAGGGTTTGACACATTCGAAAGTCTTTCTCAGTAACTTAAGATTTATTAAACAGCAGTAGCAAAATTTACTGAACATGAACAATTCTAGTTGATAAGTAGTCGCCTTTGCAATCACTTCTGTTTGTTGAATTCCACAACTTAATTGGGAACCACAAAGTTAATGATTAGATTTGTAGGTCAAAATAGAAACTAGAAAAGCTACTCTTTCCAAAATATTTACTTTTTGAAGATGAAAACCACACTCCCCATTTGGGTGAGTGATCTTTGACTTGTACTCGCCCAATGGAGTTTACATTCACATGGACAAGTGGGCAATCACATTTCCAGCTCTGCACTTTGAAAGTTGATTGTTACATAGAACGATAGGCATTTACTGAAATTATGTGGATTTCCAGGGAGTTTTTAGGAAAGCACTGCTCCAGGTCATTGTTGACATTTGATTGGTTGTCTTATCTTAGTCCTTTGTTGCGCTAGTTCACTGGCTAAGGGTTGGTCCAGTTGCTGGACTACAAGGTGTTCTTAGCTCTTGAATTTCTTCTTTCTTGGGTAATTTTGAAAAACAGCTCCCCTCAGCTGACTGTTGGCTGACAGTCCCAACAGATAGTGGACTCCCTTGAGTCCACTATCTTTAGTTTGGCATTCGCAAGTCTCTTAGGGTGCTCTGAGGACATCCAACAAGTCTAAACGCATTTGCCAGACTGCATGGGTTTTCCTTCAGCAACGGCAGTACCTTCTCATACCGCTGGGGATGCTGGCAAGGCTGTGGGTACTGACGCGACTTGTTTCTCTGTCTTGCTGCTGTTCTTGTTCTTGTGGCGCACCAGTGGGTCTGCTGCATGGTGCCTGCCCCTCTGCCTTCGGGTCGTGGATGGTTTTGGCGGACAGTCGGTGGAGGGGAGCTCTTCTTCACAATCACCCTTTCTTGATTTCAGTGTGATTTTCCTGGTTATCTTGAAGGATGTTTTGGACTGACGACTGGATTTTGGTTCTTTAAAGTGAAAAAGTGGTTGGTTCTTCAATTTCACTTCTTTGTCCACAAGCGTGTTCTGCCACATTGAAATTTGCATTTTGTCATTTACAAGGCTATATACAACAGCGATTCTGCAAAAGACAAAAATATTTATCGTGTATTTCATCTCCATCTTGCATTACTTATTATAATGCAGACTTCATAGTTAAAGTGATAATTAAGGTAAAAAATTGAAATAATGCTGGTAATAGAGATAAGTAAGTAAATGAATGAATAGTATAAATAACAAAGGAAATTATGAGAGGTGAAAAGCATATTTACACAAATATTTATTACAGTGCAGCTACTCCAACCGGGCCAGTTTGAAGAAAACTGACCAATCACGACGCTTATTGAAAACAAAAGATAGCAAAGCTTTTTTGGAAACAACCAATAATGTTGAAGCAGGCAGACAATGCACCTTCAAAAATATTTGACACGGTGACCTCTGATCATGACCGCTTGGGAATCTGTCGATTCTCAAATTGTCTCATTTAGTTTAGTAATAAAACCAATGAACGGCGTTTTATCACTTTGACACTGGCACAAGCCCTATTTGTTTTTATTGCTGACTTTGCCAGATTTAAAGTGATTATGATAACTGGGAGTGTTTCTTTGTTTGTGATGAGGTCCTCTTTAGACTAGTCTTGGATGGGGATTAAACTTGTTGATCTACTTCAGATTAGTTTATGTGTCTGATCTGTTGGAATAATTGAAAGGTATTTCAGTATTAATTTTTCATATGGACAGTGACCCAGGTAGCAGTTTTTTTTAACTCTTCCTTTGACTACACTATTAAAAGCTTTATAATCAGCCTTCCTTCTTCTGTAGTCATGTTTTTTCTTGTTACTTCTCTTGAACGTGTGTCATTCACAAACCGGGCTGCAGGATTTACACCCTCTTACATACAATACTTTGCCTGTTTAAAGACTCATTGTAACCCTCTATTTTGCTATCCCACTCTGAAGGAACACTTGTTCGTAAAATTTCATAACCTCCACAATTGGACAACTGGGGAAACTCTTTAGGGAGCTTTTCATGCACATGCTTAGAGTCGCTGTCTCTTTCAAACATAGTCTTTTTCCCACCCAGCTGAACTTGTCCCAGCCCAGGAGAATTTTTATGGGCTCATGTGATCATTGGTTGCAAGGCACACAAAAGGTCTTCTGAATGTGTCTCTTACCAGTATCGCATTGATGTAAAATGTCGTGTATTGGTTAAAGACCTTGGCTGTGAAGGAGGCCTGAAGACGCGGAGGGCACTGTGCTCCTGCAACACACTACTTGGCTTGTTTTCGGTGTGCTTGTTGAATGAACGGCCGTAGATTCCGATTCATCCTCTGCTTGTGGGGTTTATTTTACACTTCCTTGCCCTCCATCATTACCCAGCAATCGCTAGGTGACATTGATGAGATTTTGTGCACATTCTTGCAGTACATCCTTGGTGCTGGCTTACATGTTGTTCTCTCTGGGATAATCCTCCATTGTAGCTGGCAAGGCCACGGAAAAGGCAATGTGGGATCTTGGGATGTCGTGTACTGACATGGTCACTCTTGAAATCATGAAATGATAGCAGGACCAAAGTGGGAACAGGTGCAAAGTAGTGAGACACCATGGAAATGAGAATGGGTTCTCGCTTGAACTGACTCGAAATGACTACTGTATCAGAATGAGGGGAGACTTGAAATGATTACACTCTCGAAACGAGAATGGGCCCAAAATGGAAATAGTCTGAGATGAGACACCATCAAAATGACAATAGGTTCGAAATGAGAATGCACACCGCTATCTATACCAAGAAGTACTAAAAAAAATGGGACAACCTTGATTGTTTTACAATACTAATTTTGACACACATCAAATGCCATAGTTATTATATTAAAAGAATAATAGAAATCAACAGTAATGTACTCTTCTAGCTTGTCTCCTTGGGCCTTTGGAAATGCTCCTATCAGGAGACAAAGTTGAATCATAAGCTTGTTAGATGGCCCGCATGAAGCGGGGCCATCTTAAGGTGGCTCCACAGGGTTATGCTAGGACGCAAGGTGCGCGCAAGTGCATTATCGCAAAAGTTGATTATCTCGTTCTTTTTTCTACTAGTTAAATGAAAGCTACTGGAATGTACTAGGACTAAACTAAGTTGTACAACAGTCACCTTTAAAATAATGACTTTTAGTCTCCAATTAAAACTACCCAAACACCACCATTTTTTGGTGTTTGTATGGCTTTGATTTTATTTTTCTTCAATTTCCTTCAGTCGAAACTTCTGATATTCTCCCACCGTATAGAAACTGATGAGAAGAAACTTTTAAAAGCGAAAAAAGTAGGGCTCGTCAGGCTGTTTTTTTCGTTTTCAGCAATTTTGTATTTTTCTTGACTAGGGGGAAAACTTGTCTTACAAATTTTCCTGATAAATATGCAACAAGAAAAGCTAAATAGGTTTGATATCTCTTCCCAATTTTAAGGAATTTCACGGAAGGAAATTCGAGAAATCCCAGGAGAAACTTTCTATTTTTAACCCCATAACAATTGCATCATCAGAAAAGGAATTCGCCAAGATCGCTATTTGAGCATGCGTAAACCTTCAAACCACGAGGTTTGTTTTGGTTCAATTTCAACAGAAATAAGTAAACATGGGCGCTTTCTGCTGTTTAACGTGTCTGTACAAATAGCTCTTGAGCTGAAAGTCAGTTAAGGATGTACCTTAATCCATTATGTAGCAGAATCTCTGGAAATCTCTTTGAAGTGTTTCACAAATGCGGAGACTATTCTCATCGTGTTGGTGACCCTTGGTGCCGGTGAACGACTCAACAATGGCGGCCTTGTCAAAATGCACACAAGACCTTTCCTTCCAAATATTTGGTACAAATCTTTCAGATTCTGGTATCCAAGGCCACTGCCAGCAATTTTTCTCAACATGCTTTGTTTTATTGAGCTATCTGCACGACCTGGGTTGTACAGCTTTTCTCAAAAAGAAAGGAGTCACTGATGACAGCTGTCAAGATTTTTCATGTCTTCCGCAGCATCCTTTACAGAGATTACCGAGCTTCTAATCACCAGAATTTCATCAGACAAAGCCAGTCTTGACGAAAACAAGATTCTGCGAAGAGCAATCACATCCTCGAGGGCGTTGTGGGCGTCAAAAGTTGTTTGACATAAATGTTCGTAAACAGAGCTCTGGTTCGGCTTTGGATACTGACCTTCGGGGTTTTGAAGGGAAGAGCGCTTGCTTTTAATGAGTGACTTGAACAGTTTCAGAGTCTCTGCAAAGCGGATGGGAGTGATGGAACTGAGCTCAGCGATAAAATTTTTGTCACCATTTCGAAGGAGTATTGGAATGTCAAATATCGTGGCATTGTGTCCTGCCAAGACTGTTCAAATGAGCTTTGTCG